>WSXT02184359.1:0-20702 GCA_011762715.2 Neuroterus valhalla | reverse complement strand
AAATTTCACACAAATTTAATACCTTCTCTGATGAGAATGTAAGAATGAAACTTCGAAAGAACGATGCAAAAACCGTTTCCAATTTTTTTTAATTTTAATAGCGTCATCAGATGGATTTTATGAACTGAAATAAGAACTTTATCACTGTTTATTAAGAATGCACTCACCGTGTAGTGATCAGCAAAATACTGTAAAATTATAAATGATTGGTTTTTCTTTTTTTTTATTCGAGCATCATAGAGAAATCATTTTTAGAACAAATTTCCTCAAAAATAATTTGGAACCAGGACCTTGATTGAAGCACGGTTTCCGGTAGACCTAAAATAGAGTGTGTACGAAGCATTCAGAGCCGAAACACATAATATTAATCAAGTGTATCTTGTACGACTATGAATTTTTACTATTAATTAATTAGTGATTTCAGATTCTTTTCTACTGTGCAAGTAATACACAAAAATAGTAAAGAGTTAAAATCTGAAATGTTTTGTTGTAAATTGAGCCGCATTATTATTTTCAATATCAGTTTGAATGATCAATAGGGTTTTTTGGCAATCTAGTGAATTATTTCGAAGAGTGCTCCATTGAATTATGTTAATGTCTCAATTACGATGCGTCTACAGACGCAACAATAATTATTGTCCATAACTCTATCGGATAAAAATCCAGAACTGTTCCATTAAATATGAGAATATATTTCAAATAGATTAAATCTAGTAATTGTGTAATTATAACATAGAAAATATTATGACATAAAAACGTTCGCAGTGATGATTATCAATCAGGATAATTTTCCCGTGTTTATTTAATTATTCCCAGTGCAGTATCATCGCATTTGTATGTGATTCAATATATATGCATTCGTATTACATAACGAAATCCACAATTTATTTTGTCGAGACTAATTTTCTGAATTCAATCAGAATAATTTGGGAAAATTGCTGACTAAGGTAAATAATAATTGAAGGCCAACCTATCTTTTTAATAATTAATTGGAAGAATAAAAATACAATTTTCCGTAATGCTTTATAAGGTTTTTAACAAGAAAATATGTTTCGAGGACAAACGTATCCTTACATTCTTATTCCCAATGAGGAGGTACAAATTTTGCTTAAAATTTGACTCCATTGAGTTTCATGAAACTCCATGTTTTAAGACCCTCTGAGTCAGAAAAAAAACGATTCTCAAGAAGGTCTCTGCCTGTAGTCTGTAATAATGTCATAACGTTTCTGGACGACAGTTTAGGTTCCAGATAGGTAGTTTTTGTTTTAATTGTGAAAAATGTTATAATAAATAGGAAATTCTATTTTCGTGGAAAAGTACAAGAATCAAAAAAAAAAAAATGGTAGACAGTTAAACTTTTGAACGAGTGGTCAGTTGGTTGTGGGGGCTAAGGCATGAGTTTTGGACCAACTTCGTCTAGTTGCGGGTTCGATTCCCGCCTCGCACTCTGGAGAGGTTATGTAATGGAGAGGTTAGTGAAGGGAGAGAGTATAAACAATTACAACAAGTAAGAGTGAAGTTAAACTTTTTACTTCAAAAAGTCCTGTGTCATATGTAGGTACTAATTATTTTAATTGAACAATAATTTCATAATCTAATTATTTCCAGAAAGCTGCGTTTGGACGACACTGTCCGCATACCAGCCCAGCAATAACCACCAGATTTTTATAGAAATAGAGACATGCCAGGATCAAAAAACTTTATCGTTTCATTCGTGGAGATTTTATGCATTGAAAAGATAAGATTTGAACTTATTTCATAAAGAAAATAGTGATAGCTGGGATAAAACTTCTTATTGGTCGAAAACCTGCTAGGTATGAACTCTATTTACTGTATCTACCGTATGAATGAGAACATCTACTTTACCGACTGTTGAAAAATAGGATGACTATGTTTTTATTAAGGTAGTTGCGCCGAAATGAGCCCTTACTTACGGATTGTCTTAAATTTTCAGAATATGTAGAAAATATTGTTACCTAACGATTCATACCCTTTGCAGCTGATTTGACCGTTTCAAAAGTCAAATACGATCAATTATGTTTAGTACTTTTTGCATGGGTCTCCAATAGCTGACATGGGCAATCACCACATTACAAAGTCTAGTAAAGAAACGAAGCTTACCATTGAGCCTAAAAACTAAAGATATATAGAAAAGTATCGTGTGAATTTTATTTCAAAAACTAAGAATTATTGACCGTTTAGTATGAAAGATATTATGCTGCAAAGATCAATTTTTTCTGTTCTCGCGTGGCAAATAGTAGGGTTAGGCAGTATTATCGTCGCCTAAGGAACTGTTACTGTGAACGTGTGTATTTGTATAGGACGCTTCTATGCGAGTGTACAAACTCAATTGAAATTGTTCATTAATGGTGACATCAGAAATTGTCAATTCTTGCATCTATCTGAGCGTAAACTTTTGAATGTGACTGTCGCGAGACAACTTCCTTAAACACGTTTTGTTTTGTGGTTAGAATACGATCCTATTATCGACTGAATTCGTGATAGAGTTTCTGAATTCGATATATAATGAGGTAATTACGCAATGAAAGTTTTCTCTTGCAGCTTTAGACTATAGACTGTACAGGTTCTCAAAATGAATATTAAAAGTTACCGAAAAGCCTGCATATCCAACATAAATATAAAACATAAGCATGAGACATAAACATAACTCATATATATATTTAACATAAACATCAAACAAAAAATCTCAGAAACAAAAAGTAAGCATAGACATCAAACATAAACATTGAACATAAACATAAACATCAAACATAACCATTGAACTCTTCGAGTTGACTCTTTCTTTTTTCCCTTTTTTTTCCTTTTTTGTAATTATTTTATATTCATAAATTGATTGCACTGATGTCTTGAAACATACGCTGCTAATCTAACGGCTTTTTGAGCAATTCCGTTACACAAGATGACGTCTATAGAGATTATGCTTTCAACGATTTTTCAGAAAAACTTTTATAAACGATTCTGTTACAGTTTGAGCTTTCAAAACTTCGCAATACATGTATAGTCTTCAGCCTTTATTTGAGGGGTAAATCTGAGGACAAAAACAAGACACTAGATACAATTCCTTCATAAGCTATGGGAATTCAATCATCGAAACAGCTGAACAGAGGTAGGGTGAAATGAGGTTGAAGGAAGGAAGAATAGCAATCAGTATTGCAGTAAATGAAATAGGTCTAGAGCTTACGGCTTTTTCGCAAGGGATTCAGTGATAGAAAAAACTTTTTTCATTTGACTTAATGTCAGAGAAAGTAAAAGCTTTTAGCTCTCAGTACCAGAACACTACCTGATACAACCACAGCGACTATTATCTGCCATACCGGAACTCGTCTTTAAGACGATTGAGGGAATTTCCACGTTTTTTACAAAGGACAAAGAGCTTTTTACTGACTCGTTTCAGGGATTAACGCTTTGTCGGACGCGCTGGATAAAACTTTGGTACTTTAGTTGTGGTGGATTTCTCCTAAGGACTCTCAAAGCATACACTTTCTCTCTTCCTCACCTCCTCCTTTGCGCTTTCCCTTCACACCCCTAAGTTCTCTCTTTTTCCACTTTCTCTCAAACCCAGCCCTAGCTCCAAAGTTTCGATCTTAGAGCAGCACCCCCTTTTAATACGATTACCAGCCGATGCGAGTTTGTCGCGCTTCACGTCCTGTTCCGCCTGGCTTCAGGAAAATTCATTTCAGTTATGGAGCAGTTCCGCGAATCGTTGGCAATTTGGGAAAACTTGCACTGTAGAGAGTGTGGAGAGTAGGAGGCTGATAAAAAAGGAAGGAAAATTCGAAAGCAGCCACTCTTGCCTCATTTACATGCGTAACTATGCAGGGAGCATACATGCGAAGCTTAATTCTGCAGCAAAATCCGCCGGGATTTTGGTGTTGTAGAATTTTGACAGATAGTGGCTTCTGAAGCTGGTATAACGGTAATTGTCGGAAAACTAACTACTTAGTTTATTTTTATTAAAAATTTTTTCAAGTTCTTTATTCCTGAAAATTAATCAGATTTTACATCAGATTACCTAATTCTTCCCAATATAGGAGGTCTAGTCTGGTTCAAAACTTGTACCAATCAGCTTTCCGTAGAATAAAGATTTCCAATTGCATGTTTCAATCAGAAAAGTTGGTTCATGGCAAAAATAATTACACTGAAAGTTAGGCAACTCCAACTCTTAGAGCAAGCCTGAGCACGGCTGCAGACATTTGCTCACACAGCATGTGTTGACGCTCCCTCTACCGATACTAAGCGTTCTCAAGAGTTTAAAGATCTCGCAAGCGGGGAAAAGAGCATCGGTAGTGAGGACACGAACACGGGCTTGGTGAGCGAATTCATTCAATGGTGCCCGAACATCTCTCAAAGATACTTTTCTCAGTCCAAATGAGTGCAAACATGTCCATCACTCTAACAAGAGTGACAGCTTTGTTAAATCACTCTAATAGGAGTAAATATACAGCCACCTCTGTTGGTTCATTATGATAGGAGCGGAGTTATGGGGACAGCGTCGTGTCGTGTTGGCTTACATCTTAACTGTATTTTTCTATTTCCATAGGTATGGGCTTTACGACGCTCGAAAACCAGTTCTCGTCTGATCACTCAAGTTAAGCAGCGTTGAGTGCAGTAAATGCTTGGATGGATGACCATACGGAAATATCGCGTGAAGTAAGCATGTTGGTGGGAGTACGTAGGAGTATGGTTATCGTTTCGATGTTCAATAAAGAAATATTTGGAAAGTCATGATTTTATAAAACTTCATGCAGCGATGAGTGCATATAATAGTTTTGTAGTCCAGTTTTTTTTATTCTAGTGCAGGAGATATGGGAGTTCTCGTGTTTTACAGTTCTTAGAGTTTCCATTCCGGGCACATCCTATTCGAAATTCAATAAGAGCTATGAGAGTAGTTGGACTATAGGAGTTCTGAACCCTATGTCGACGGAGGCCGGCAAAGAGGAAAGCATGCGATCTGTTTTGCCGAATGTCGCTAACTTGCTCACAAGCCAAATGTATCAAAACTGTCCTACTGACCGGCGGAAACTGGCTCACATTTACCTGCATTATAAGCTCTGGGTAGTTTATTCTTTTATTGAAGCTCAACACATTTTCTCCAAGGTTAGTTATCCTACACAGAAATCCCGAAGTATGGCAGGCTTCGACCTTGCCTATCAACTGCTTCGGCCCGTCAACTTGAGTTCTGAAACGTAAACAGTTAGGGCCGTATGAACTATTTTCATATTATGATCTTTATCCGTTTACGCAAGAGCGCGAATCCCCACTAGGGTATTTCCCGCTCTCAGCTTACAGCATTGGCCGAAATCAGCAGCCATAACAGAAGGCGTGGCCTATGCCTCTCTTCAAACCCCTTGGACAGTCTCGTCCACGAGCGGCATTCTCGGAACGTCTAACATCGGGATACTAGTCTTCGGGATTCCAGTGTAATTGTAATTGGAAAAAAAATTATACCTTATTAACTAATCCAATTCAATTATTCCAGCATATTTCAAACTGGAGTAAATGAATGCCAAAAGCTCAGAATTAGTGACCGAGTTTGAGCAATACGCGCTGCAATCGTAACTGATGTTGCACGGTGCACTGGTCGTTGCGTGAACGTCCTACTACTTCAGTGTGTTGAAGGAAGACCGGATGGGGAGTGAGCCGCCGCTGGCTATATAACCGCATGTTTACTCGCCACTCGGCGCACGGCGCAGCGGAGGTAAAAACTGAATAAATGCAAATCATACATAAAAGTTTGAAACCACACCATTTTCTGGATAGGCAATGATAACATTACTCTACCTTCCTCATATCCTTCACAGGATTATTATTTAATTTTTTTTTCCGTATCCTCTTTTATATTTTTTTTCTTCCATATATGTTTCTGCATGAAAAGTGTAACATTAACAGTTTTACTCAATACTTTTTCGAGCAAAAGTCTGAACTCAACTCACATGAGTAAACCTCAACATACATTAACACATGAAACTGTAGATCTTACTCTAGACATACACAAACAACATTCAAAATGCATCCCAACGATGATTGAACTCAGCCCATCACGGTTGTTATTGTCCACCGATGACAGTAAACGATTTCTGTATTCAGGAATCAACCCACCGATGTTTTTGATATCCAACGTCGACAAAAAAGATACTCCTCAAAATGTGGTATTAGCTGGAATAGTTCTAAACATACTGGATGGGTTTAAATAATCCTTTACTCAATGCAAAATTAAATGTTTGTTTATTTCAGCAAAATGACTAAACCTGATTGTACAAGAGAAATTGCAACCTATAATGTGATAGAAGTGTTTACTTCTACTTCAACCCAACTATGCACACTAAACTGTAGATATTACTGTATAAAGGCAAGCATACACAAACAACATTGTTTCAACTTTCATTCAGCATTGCTTCAACGTTTATTTAACATTTATCCAATGTTGATTCAACATTAATTGCGCATTGCATGGGAGTTGTTTCAACGTTGCATAAAGTTGATTATATATCTGGCTTATCTATCCAACTATTGTGTGAAATATCAAAGCCTTGCAACTTCACAAATATTTTGTTGACATGACTTTTACATACTTCCTCCACAAGGTATACATCCGGATGCTTAACTTTGAGAAGTTCTTGTTCATAAAATGCAACAGCGATTGATTGTTGCTGATAGTCCTCGAGCTTGTACGTCACTGAATTCGTAGGTTTTACACGATACATAGTGAATATCTCTGTTGTCCAGTTGGAAGTGTATCCTTTTTCGAAAACATGCTTCTGCTTGCTGACTCGTACTATATCACCGACTTCAAACTTTGGCCTCTTTTGCTATATTTCGTAGTTTTTTTAATGTTGCATCAACTTCTCTTCATCTTGAGCAGTGACATCTTTCGGCTTTATACCGATTGATCGATCTTTGGTATTGTTGTACTTGGAGAGAAGATTGGACAAAATGTCCGTCCATTTATAGTTGCGTCTCAAGCTAAATTGTGGACACATCTTGTTTTTGAGTGTGCGATGGAACCTTTTACAGATCGATGCTTTTAGATTACTATTCGTTGAGTAGAGATTGATGCCATATTGTTTCATAAGATGTAATTAATAACATAAAACTCTTTACCTCCATCTGTGTATAAGTTTTTTGGTACACGACGTTCTACCAGTATAGTTTGCATTGCTGAAGTGACATCTGGTACACTCGTGCATTTAACAGGAACTGCCGAAAGGTTCTTGCAGAAAATGTCTATAACCGTGTGTAGGTACTTGTAGTTATTATTCTCACGGGCATAGGGCAGCATTTCAACTGAATCTGCCCGCCGCGTCTCATCTATACGACGCATTTGCACACGACAGCGTGGATTCTTCGAGAATACGTATCATCAAATTAATATTATCTATCTCTGTTCGCATATATGATGTGACTTGATACACTGTACGTATCTTATTCTGTACAATGCTTTGCAAGAGTCTCGAGTCGACTGCGTCGTATTGCTCTTTAGCGTTGACAACGTTACAGAGTCTTCTATCGTCTACGTCATAATGATCTCCAGAGGTGATCTTGAATCCAACACCGGGTGGTCCACGGCTTGTCCCAGCGTTTCAATCTAGGTGACGTCCAAACTCGTCGATACTTATCGTGATACTAACGATATTGTAACGAGTATGCTTCTAATACATGATTCCAGCTTCCTGCAGTTCCTTTATTATGGATATAGTTTCAATGTAGTGACTGGGGTTTCCTGCTGTCTGTGAGGCTGAGAGTGGACGAAGATGATCAACTAGTTCGTTAGGGTCGTCCCAGTAGATGCAGTCAGTCTGGAGATTTTTCCTTGCGACCATATACTGTGGGAGGGAACCTCTACCAGTTGATGATCGTCTGTGTGATATATTGAGAAATTTTGCAATAAAGTTCATGTACTTGATATTTCTGTTGATGCAGACAAGTTCAGTTGGACTGTACTACTTCTCGTGTGCATTTGTAGCAATCAGTATTTCATTATAATTATTAAAATCTTCAGCGCTTATAGATGTATTTTCGGGATTTCGTCAAAATATAAGTTCAAGCTGACTAATGGTTTTTAGGTAACGTTTACAATCAACGTGGATATATTGTCCCTCGAAACTAATGTGTTTATCACCAATCATTAGGCTGTCGTCATTGAGCTTGCGCACGCCATACACCGTATCTAAGTACTGCTTCCTATTTTGTTATAGCATTCTTAGAAAAATGTTTGTTAAATACTCGTAATTATAAGCATGCTTAATTGTGTCATCTTGTTCTTCTTCGAGTACAGTTTCATCTTGCTCCTCTCCAGTCTCGAAACTGAGGATAGGTCAAGTCAGTATTAACATGATCGTCATACGCATACCTCTGATTTATTTCATCCAGTCTGAATAGTACTAGTAGATTAACATCAACTCTCAGAAGATGTTTAGGAATACGAGCGTAGGTCTGACACAAGTAAAAACTGTCGATATGAGTGTGTCTACCCATACAGAAAAAGGCTCTTATGATGTCATGTTTCCCATAGGCTACATTTTTCAACACCCGTTCCAAAAATTTGTACTTTGTTTGTTTAAGGGATTTTGAGTAGACATAAATATTATCAAATTTCAATCTATTATGGTGTAAGATTAAAGCAGCTAATGTATTTTTCTTGCCACAATTTGGTGCTCCGCGAAATTCTCCACGAATGCTGTCTGATAGTAAACTGCCATGAAGTTTTGCCCTTTCCTTCTCTGATACGACGAAGGTGTCAAAGTTAGTAACCGGTAGCTGAGTAGGTTGTGACCCAAACCGCATCGGGACTATAGCCATAAAGGAAGCTATAAATACGCCGCTTATATAGCATTCAGATAAGTTACGTGCTGACCTCCGAACAGTAAAGAATGATTGTGCACCGCGAAGAAAACAAAGTGTTACGCCGTCATCATCGGGGTGAAGGATTGGTCAAAAGAGTCATCAACAACTTGCCGTTTGAGTTACACTTACCTAGCTACCAGAACTGTGGTCCAAGTACCTAAAGTAGCTAAATGAATCGCTCGGGAAGATCTGGGTATCAAAACATTAGGCGCAGCGTAGAAGCAACACGATACTGCAAATTCACAAAGTGTTGCACACGTTGAAACAAGGAACGCTGCAGATCGTGTATTAGCCAATAAAGCTTGGCAGCATGTTTTTGCTAAAGACGCTGGAATTTGGGGGAAAGCGGCAGCACTGGCAATAACTAACGTTATGAATGTCAAAGAAAAACGTGGTGTGGGGTTGGAAGGGAAACTCATTCTGAAGAAATCTACTTCAAAGATGAACATCAGTACAAAAAAAATCGTCTTCACAGATGAAGTTATATAATTTAAAAAGATTGTGAGAGCAGCTCAGGAAGGAATGAGCTTGAGTAATGTTCAACGTCATAACAAGTCAATGGAGGCTATTGCTCTAGAAAAAGGTTTACATCTAAAACCCTACAGAAAAGGATTAGGTCTCCATTTGAAACCTTACCCAAAAGGACAGGGATTTCGTCTAAGACCAGTGCCAAAAAACTTGTAGTGGAACTACCCCACCGTGCACTTACTGATGCCGATCTGTTCGAATATGCTCGAGCTCTAAAGATTCCACATTTTCGTGGAGTTTTTATGCGCAATCAACTGCCAGTGTACGGGCGTTAACAATTTGAATCTACTATTGTCAATTTTGATGATAGTTTCGGATCTGGTACCCACTGTTTAAGGAACAGAAAGATCAAACATAATGTCCTGTTAAATGTGGAAAGTCTCGGTAATCTTCGTCCATCATCGAATCTTGTAGATTGCCTCTATGTATGCAGCGTCTTAAAGTACAATCATGACAGAAATCAGGACTATGACACTGTTGAGTGTGGACACTTGGGCTTGAAATTTCTATGTAAACAGCTGCATATAAAAGATAAACACTATCTGTATAGGAGTGTGTGATAAATTGAATAGAGTCAGTATAGAATAGAACATCATCATGGATTAATCATCTACTCTCACAAAAACAGGAAATTCTTTTGTGCTAGGAGCAGAGTATTTTACACCAATAGAACTCAATCCTCATAAGAGCTGCGCACTTGGTCTTGTTGAACTGCTCACATTCAATTCGATTTCTAACGTTGACATTGGGAAGAATAGAATCTATGTCACTGATCGAGTGGTGACCATATCTACTGGCAGCTTTAAAATTGAAGACAATAAGAGTTATATCCAAAAGTATTCAGCAATTGATGACATATACTTCTGATCTACCTGTGGCAATTCTCAAAATGAACGCTCAATGAGTTGAGTACAATATTAGTACGGGAGCTCACATCAATGAGCGCAAAGTGCACACGATTCATGAATTTTTTACTGTCATACCACCAGGATATAAGATAGCTGAAGTACCATCAAACGTCCTTTACCTCCTGATCACCGTGAAGACAATATATCAAATTCAGCTCTGCATAGTTGATCAGGACGCACAATGTGCTTGGTTTGATGGAAATGTGGCTGGAGTAAATTTGCGCAGAATTATTCGGGATCAAAAGTTCATTCACAATCTGTGAAAATTAAAATCCCGGCTGAAAGCATTCGCGTTTTATCAGTATTTTTGTTTGATGAGCGGTCAAAAAAAAGGATATGATATCCTTCGATTTTTCCTTCGGAAACTTTTGGTTATTAAACGTATATATAACTTTTTTTATTTCGAAAACATGACTTACTATTAGAAAATAACCTTATTTTTTGAAAAATTGGGTTATTAGCCGCTTTTAGCTTACTCCAGGGTCAACAACATGGACCTAGAAGTAATATGACGCCTTTAACGTATTTTTTTGTATATTCTATTTTATATTTTATTTCTATATTTATAATTCAAAATTATTCATAAATGATTCATTCGAATTGAATAAGACTGCAACAAAACAAAGCTGATGTGGAGGGAAGAAAATTCTGTTACTGCTTTATGTATTCTCGTTGCAAAAGACACATTATGGATGTTGCTAACATTATAACGTTCTTGATACTTTAAACATTCGCGATGAACAGATTCTATACTTTGCTCAGACCAAAAGCCTAAGCCATAAGCATTATTAATGTAGTTCAAACTCTCTTTCATATGGGCAAGAATTACATGAATTTTCTGGTCTAAGCAAAGTTGTGAATCTGTTCATCGCGATTTTCCTAAGCATTGGGAACGTTGAATAGTTAGTAACATCCATAATGTCTCTTTTGCAACAACATTATATGAAGCACGAACAGAATTTTCTTCCCTCCATATTTAACTTTGCTTTGTTGTAGTCTTGTTTGATTGGAATGAATAATTTATGAGTAATTTTAAAGTTTGAAAAATATATATACATCTATGCAATAGAAGATACAAGGAAAATTGAAAACAATAAAAATTACAACAAAAAAAGAAGAAAAAGGGGTCATATTACCACTACGTCCACGTTGTTAAACCTGAAGTAAGCTTAAAGTAGTAAAACAAGTCATCAAATATTTTTCACCGTCAAGCACACCGTGAACGAAGACTTGGTGAATTTCCGTGGAGTGTCTATAACAATACGTCTACATGGCAAATCATCATAATGGGTTTTGCGTACAGCCGCAAAGGAGTCTCTATAAGAGAGTCAACATGTCCAACACAAGTCAGTTCACAAGCAGCACGGAAGGCGTCAAAATGTCAGAACGTACACTATCGGACGCAGCTTGGCTTGGAAATCCAACCTCGGTAAAGAATAAATTGAAATCTTCATTCAAGATATTTGTTATCTCCTTCTGTTGTAAGAAAAATGGAAGAAATACTAACCATTCAAGAACCTATGAACCTGTGAATTCGCTTCGCGGTTCAGCATCAAGATTCGTGTACATTTCTCAGCAAAAATTCACTGGACGTGTATGGAAGACTAACAAGGCTCTATAGAGTTACAGCTGTCACTAATACAACTCTGGTGAGCGATGCCATATGCTTTTTGTTTGATGAGGTCTGATATGAACTTAATGGAATTGAGATTGGTGGATGCAAAAACTTCGGTCTCACTAGCACCATGATAGGCTACATCTCTCTCGCCCCTAGACAAAGTATTTTTATGGAGAATGAGGATGGATCGATCTCCTCGAAGGAACAAGACGTATAACCAATGATAAGGGATACTCCAAAGTGACTGTACTGATTAGTATGATCCTGAGATTTGCTGAAGACTATCAAAAAATCATTGTGAATGCAAAGCATAAACTCATCTTTTCAAGATCACGCAGTGATTTGAACGCCATTATTCAAGACCGACAAGTGTCAGGAAACGAAGAGCAATTTGAATTCATGATTCATTAAGTGGAGTGGATGATACCACATAGAATGAATCCAGATCAGCAAAGGATACAGTGGCTGGACTTTGTTGAAAACAAGTTTCTTATCACTATGAGTTTTCGTTCATGGGAATTGTATGAATCCTCCCTGCTCTCGACCACCACAAGATATACATGGCCTGTGAAAAATCTAATCAGTTGGAGAAACCACGTTACGTTACATTGGGTTTCTAGACAGGTATGAAGGACAAGCGAGACAGATATGCTAATCGCTCCGATCACTGAACTATAAACGATGTCAATGTCATCCTGAATTCATAGTACTATCCTTATGGCAATTTGAATCTAGACGTTCACCATAATCAGTTTGCACTACTGTATGAGATGTATGCAAACTTTCAGGCAGCAAACTATGGTAATGAACCTGAATGGATGTTGAAGAAAAGTGATACACCAGTATACTAGCACCAGGAAATTCTTTTAAACTATGGTTGCCTATTGGCTTCCAAGTTTGTAGATACCTGTTAAAACTA
Organism: Neuroterus valhalla; assembly: GCA_011762715.2. Lineage (NCBI taxonomy): Eukaryota > Metazoa > Arthropoda > Insecta > Hymenoptera > Cynipidae > Neuroterus > Neuroterus valhalla. The sequence goes on along the minus strand of WSXT02184359.1, from coordinate 7,864 downwards.
TTTTCAATTTTTCTGCCCTTTTTATTGAAGTTCGACAAAAGGTATTTCTTGTCTGTGCTATTCACTGAAATCGTAAATCCAATCCAAGAAGGGACAAGACAACAGTGGGATCAGGCAATATAGAAAACTAAAAGCAGCTTTCGTCTGAAATTCCCTTTGGTTAAAGGCGGAAAATACATCCTTGGAACAAGAAGGTCGTAATCCGAATGCTTTATTGTTCGAATTGAATGCAATGCTCAGAGTAGATATTTTTATTTTGCGTTCAGTAATTTGTCATTTTGCTCCATTGCTCCTAAGCCCAATTTTGGGCATTTGCAATTTTAATCTTTATAATATATCATAACTGTTGAATAACGAAGTCCATACTAATCTTTCGAACAAAAATATTTTTAGCTTTCATTTCTTTATGAATATCAATGATAAAAGAAAAACGATTTTGTATAGTTTTTCTTGTGGTAAATTATACTTTTCCAATTTCAAGCTAACTTGAAATTAAAATTCAGTAGAGTTCAATACAGATTCTTTCCACTTTGAGTACCCATAAGACCGAACAAAAATGTTTCTGACCAGCTTGATTTTTACATGAGAGACAAATCGATAAAAAGGCAGCAGCAGACTTGGAACCCCGCACGTGCTTCCCACAACAAGAAGTAGTGTACGTGATACAGTGCAAAGTACATTATATACATATTTCATATAAAATGCCACATTGAATTCCATTTTATATTTGACCATGAAAAGGACAACGTCAGAGTTTATATGTAAAGAAATTTGTCTTCATATGATCAGGTATTCTTTATGGGGCATTGGCACATTCATCCTACACAGGGCATAGACCTGCGAAAGCGTCACGCACTTGTTAGTTTCTAGACAGTTTTCTTGACTAGAGCCGCATAAGCAGAGGAAAAACTCGTTAGAACCGTACCAGGCACACAACCTTAGTTAAAAAAGTCAAGAGAAAACTTCAAATTTCAAACTCGTGAATTGTGACCTGAAGTCAAATCTGGTATAACAAAAAAAGGATCTGTTAAGGCAGAAGATCGATATATTAATCTGCAAGGATGAATTTTTGGAGTAGATGCAAACAAAATTTGCTATGGTTATCATTGAAGAAAAATTTAGCATAAACATATTATTTGACTTCATAAATTTGTGTGCCGAGTTTGAAAGAAGAGATACTTGTCCTCCAATCCCAAATGTTCAGAAATATTAGGTTTTAGAGTCCATAGGAATATGGTTAATCTGTTATTTAGCAGATTAAGAAGACAACAAATGATGTGAAATTTTAACGCAACATACATCCATGTTCTTGTTTCTTTTTTTCCCATTCTCATCATTTATGATTGAGAAAATACCTGCACGTCAATCCGCCCGTCCTTCCGCCTGTCTGTAAACACAATACTCCCAAACAAATGAACTGATCATATTAGGCCTCAATACACTTGCCAAGGTTACTAAAGGGAAGGAAAAGTTCCTTAGCCAGCCTCAGTTAATCAACGGTTCTGATTTCAATAATAAAAAATGCTGAAGATGAAAAACAATTTCAATTGAACGTAAAATGATACGGGATACGTTAGAACTGTGGGGAAACAAAATTGAAGCTTTTCAAGAGATCTACAATTTGTTTCATATCCATTTTTTATAGGATTTGTGGTTTTCATTTCAACCATTGAAAATTCGATGAAAAAATATAAAATTCCAATGTTCAACCTAATGTGGCCAAATACGTGAGAACATCTGACCAAGGCAAAATGTAAATATATAAATTTCTTGGTATCCAATTTGTTATGAATAGTTTGAAAGCTATATTTATCAAAATATTAATTTTTTAAGGGTTACCGCAAATATAGATGAATGCAAAATAAGAGGCAAAAGAGAAAGGTCGTACGCCTACAACTCAACGTAGATTCTATTCCTGTGATAAACAGCGTATTTGATTTTTATTGTTTCGAGAAGAAAGAAAGACGAAAGTTGCCATTTACAAACCACGATCGTCGAAGCAATTATAGAACAGGCGCGCATAGCGAATAATATCAATTTTTCTCCCTAGAGACCGCGTTTAAGAAACTACCTTTAAGCTATAAAGCTATTCCACGAGAATCAGCGCCATCGGGTGGGATAAATGATTAACCAGTGATGAGCCGTCGATAATACAGATCGATGCGCATTAGAGTGGTCCAAAAATGCATTACAAACAATTTTTTTCGAATTTTTATGCAAAATGCCTGGAAATTTGTTAGAATCCACAAAAAAATAAATGCATTCTTTTTGTTAAAAAAAAAAATTATTAGAGATGCCGCAAGCCCCATGAGCTTTAACACGTATTTCCCATGAGAAAAAAAGACGTTTTTGTAAATTTTATTCAGAAATCTCAATATTAGATGAATTAGGTTCGAAATTCACCGACTCTCTTCACAATTGGTCACAGAATGCAAATAAAATATTACTTTTCGAATATCACGTCCATAAGTCTGTTTTCTAGGATCCCAAAAAACCCCCTTAAGTGAAAAAATGTGTTTTTCGAGTTTTTGACGCTAATTATAATTTTTTTGCGGCTTTTTTAACGCAGGTTGATTCAAACACATGGAATACTACTTTATACTAATAATTAGATGTTTATTCAAATTTTTGAAACAATTCATTATTGTTTTTAGCAACTTCCTCTTAGAAAAGGGTTAGAAACTAAAGAATTTTTCCGAATTTTTCAACTTATTTTCGACGTTTCTGTTAGAGCGAGGTAATGATCAAATAAAGTTAACAAAAATAATTGTTCAAGCAATTTGTTATTATTCATAACAATATTCTCCTAGACTAATGCTACAAAGTTGTGCTTTTTCTGAAATTTACAACTTTTTGTCCACTTTCCACTTGAAGTGGGTAATATTCAATTTGATTTAGCAAAAATAATTGTTTGACCAAATTGTGAATGTTTATAGCTATCTTCTTCTAGATGAATACTACATAGTTGCGGTTTTTTCCTGTAATTTCAATATATTTATCACTTTTCAATTAGAGTAATGTAATAATTAATCCATGTTAAAATAAAATTATTTAAACAATTTATTATCATTGCTAATAATATTTCCTTTGCTTAATGATAGAAACTTGCGGTTTTTCTGAAATTTGTAACTTTTTGTCCACTTTTCACTTGAAGTGAGGTAATATTCAATTTAATTTTACAAAAATAATTGTTTAGACAAATTACTATTGGTTATAGCTTTCTCCTCTTAGATTGGTGCTAAAAAGTTGCGGTTTTTTCTAAACTCTTAAGCTTTTTGTCCACTTTTCGAATATAGTGAGGTAATAATTAATGCGACTTAACAAACATGCTTATTTGAACAATTTATCATTGTTTATAACCATTTTCTCTCAGATAAGTGCTAGGAAGTTGTGGTTTTTCTGAAATGTTTAACCTTGCACTGAATGGAAGTTGAATGAAATTCAATTAGATTGAATTACATTGAATCGATTCATTTGTTTGTTCAATCAGATTGTTTTTTGTTTGATTTGAGTTTGAAAATTTGGACTACTTTATTAAAAATTCAGTTTTCGCGTTTTAGATCCATAATTGCAGTAGAGAATTCGAAATTTGAATTTCACTGAATGAATTCAGCTTTTTTGTTTGAATTAATTTTTTTTAACATTGGAAAAAGAACATAAATAATTCACTTAAAACAATACAATACTATTTAAAATATGATTCTCTCTTATGTTTATTTATTATTTGTTCACAACTAAAAAGGTGGAGCAAAGTTAAACATTTCAGAAAAAACAGCATCTTTTTAGCACTAATCTAACAGAAGATAGCTATAAACAATAATATTTTGTTTCAACAATTATTTATGGTAAATAAAATAAAATATCTACTCACGCCAAGTGAAAAGTGGGCAAAAAGTTAAGAATTTCAGAAAAAACCGCAAATTTTTATCATTGAGCATAGAAAATATTATTAGCAATGATAATAAATTGTTTGAACAAATATTTTTTTAAATGAAATAATCATTACTTTAATCTAATTGAAATAGGATAAAAAGTTTAAAATTTCAGGAAAACACCGCAACTATGTAGTATCCATCTAGAAGAAGATAGCTATAAACATTCACAATTTGTTTAAACGATTATTTTTGCTAAATTAAATTAAATAATCACCAAATTCAAGTGAAAAGTGGACGAAAAGTTGTAAATTTCAGAGAAAAGGCAACTTTTGAGCATTATTCTGAGAGAATATCGTTATGAATAATAACAAATTGCTTAAACAATTATTTTCGTTAACTTTGATTGATTAATACCTAGTTCGATCTAACTGAAACGTTGAAAACAAGGTGAAAAATTCAGAAAAAACCTTTAGTTTCTAGCCCTCTTCTAAGAGAAAGTTGCTAAAAACAATAATAAAGTGTTGAAACAATTTGAATAACTATCTAAATATCAGTATAAAGTAGTATTTCATATATTTGAAACAATCTGGGGTAAAAAACCCACATGAAATCATAATTAGCGCCAAAAACTCGAAAAACCCATTTTTTCACTTATGGGTTTTTTTTGGGACCCTATACAACAGGCTTACGGAGGTGATATTTGAACAGTAATATTTTATTTCTATTCTGTGACCAATTGTAAAGAGAATCGGTGAATTTCGAACTCAATTCATCTAATATTGAGATTTCTAAATAAAATGTACAAAAACTTCTTTTTTTCTAATGGAAATTCGTGTTGAAGTTCATGGGGCTTGCGGCATCTCTAAATATTTTGTTTTCAAAACAAAAAGAATGCATTTATTTTTCTGTGGATTTGAACAACTTTCCGGGCGTTTTGCATAAAAATTCGAAAAAAAATTTTTTGCACCACCCTAATGCGCATGCACGCAGATTTATTTGAATCCAACTTCCATTCTGCTATACTAATATATAATTGATATTTTCGTACATGTGTTAAATAGAAACTCGGCTACGATGCTCCTGATGGCTTGCGGCTTGTGCAGAAAATTTCACACTGGTTAGTAAAGATAAACTCTCCTCCCTCGTTACACAATATAGTATTAAACGTACCAATACGGAAGTAATTAGATTATTCAAACGCCCTGAATGTTGCAAATTGTTATAATTATTGTGCCTAGTATATGAAGTCAATTTTTTGTGGTTTAATAAAACTGCAATATATTTTATCTCCTTTTGCGACATCTAGTATTTGATGAATTCACTGAGACGTGTACTACATCATCGAGACGAACATTTTGTCCGATCCTACGAGATACTAGTGGCACGGTTCGTTGGTTCGCTCGTTCGTTTCCGAAGAGGAAGTTCCGTTGAGTAACGTCGGACCTTATTAGCCACCCCTCTTTTACGGTAGGGGGAAAGAGGGTTAGATTTCTTCATGTGATTCCGTGCGTTGTATAGAAAACTCGTATTAAAAAGAATCAAAGAAAAAAACCGAGAGAGTGAGAGACAGAGAGTTGGAATTAGGTTGAAAAATGTAAAAACGTTACATCAAAAGGTCTGCAGTAAAAGAGACGGTAATTCATCAGCGCTTTTAATTAAGTTTTACAACTATGTTTCACGACCAAAGTATTTAGCATTGTTTTAATTTGTTCGCTCTAGACTCGTTTAGGTGAATTAGAAGCCAGAACAATGTACTTCGAATCATACTATGTACACGAAAGGTATTCGAGTGTTAGTTTTCGCTCAATTGTCATACAAAAAGCTTGAAAAGTTATTTCTTTTCCCATTATTTTTAATTGCATTGAATGAAACGGTATTGGGTTCGAAACCTGCAAATCTTTCACAGCCATTTTAGTTCAGTTACAGATATTCTTGTTTCTCCAATTATTGAATGGTGCAAAAAATTTTATATGTAAGGTTTGTATCGAAATTCAGAAGATAGCCGAGATCCAGATTCCTATTGTGCAAAACCTTGTGAAAACATTGTTATCAACTAACCACGCGACGTGGATTATGAAAATCCGAAAGGACTCACAAGCACAGCCATGTATCAATTTAAATCCCTACGACTGCTGGTCAATTCAACCCTAGTTGCCTAATTCGCAAGGAACAAAAATGAGCAAACGAGCATGATGCCGTTATGGCTATAGGGAGGTTTGCAATCGATTTCTACGTCTCCGTCGAGAATAACGTATGACGACCCGCACGCAATTAATGAAGAGGGTGATTGATCCAGACTGACGATTTCCTGCTTGCTCGCCCTTATCATTTAGAAGACGAAGAATGAAACTTTTCTGGCAGAGTAGACACAGTATTGCATCACAATCATTGTAGGAACGACTTAAATTACACAATAGAGAAATCAAGATTAATTTACGGCTATAACAAAAATAGATATATGTATTAACCGGGTGACTCTGCAGATCGTCTTGAGTTCTTAAGTTAAGATCGAAGTACCAAGTTATTTTGGACTTTTTCCAAGGAAACTGTCCATAATGCGGTGTGACCAAACTGATTTGGTCAATGCACGAAAATCCTATAGTATTTTACACTTTCCTCTAAAAAAAAACTCTTTAGTTCAAGAAGTAAATGATCATTATTTCTATTTCATACGCCTGCGCTTGAAATTACCGTTGAGACACTTTTCTGCGCCAGAGATGTTTCGTACCGTTATGAAAAATGATGTAACAGAAGATGCTCTTTCAGAATTCGCAATGTTTAGTCGGTTCAAATTATTTACTGTACCTACTGTGAAATTTCGAAGGGAGAGTTGATGTTCTGTTGAATTTTGTTTAACGTTTTATTGTTATTAACTTTTGAAGTAGACTCTCAAAAAGCGCCCCCTTCTGAAAGCGTCTTTTTTGCTAGATGTTTCCCCCTTCCGCTAGTTCTGAATTGATTAGGCGCGTCAAGCGTGGCATGCGATGAGCCTGCGCTAGACCATAGTCTAATAATTCACCAATGCATCATAAAGATCTTTCCTGCCATCCCTATCGGCGCTTTCTGAGGACCGCGGTCCTAAGCACCCAGCACTTTGTAAGGATCTGCTGTAATGTATAATTGTTAATTGCTAATGTAAAAATACATTTCCCTTACAAAAGTCTCCACATAATTGATAACGATTGTATTTATGAACAATTTTTCTGATAAAATAATCAAATTATAGGCTTTTGTATGAGACGAATCACATCAAGTGAGCACTCCAATTTCCAGCGCAAGCAAATGTTATAAAATTATTATATGAATCGAATTCCTACTATCAGTAACGTATAAATGTTGGACATTCGACAAAATAATTTGATCAATTATTTTTTTCGTGCAACAAACATTTACGACTTTTTTTGATAATAACTCATCGCGCTCAAACTGCTGAATATTTGTTGACGAAAATTGGTACACATATTATTAAAAGATAACTCTTTCAGATAAGAAATATTACGATGGATAATAGACAATTAATCCATATTTTTAAGAATATTTCTATAAACAATTGACATAATTATCAAGTTCTTAATGCTCAAATCGTCTAGATCTTTAGTGATACATGTAAAAACTATTCAAGAACGCCAATCTAAAAAAATGTGCTTCACGCGCAGCTCACTTCGCTCGCAAGTTTCAGCGCGCCTATGGCGCGCATCCGCCGGATCTCGCGCTCCGCGCTCGATAATGTAATAGACTCGCGCTTCGCGCTCGTACATTTCAAACCTCGCGTTGCGCGCTCGAGTATTTGTGTCTAGCATTCAAAATGCTTATGCTATTGTTTATTTCAATAATTATGCAGATCTGAAAGTGAATAGAACAAATTAATATCTTTTAAATCCCAATTAACCAATGCAACCTCATATTCTTAATTTATAGCGTAATTAGAAATAGATGAAGATTACATTTCTCAAAGCTCTGTTGGCTTTAAGGTACACATTCTCATCGTG
>WSXT02184348.1:0-20704 GCA_011762715.2 Neuroterus valhalla | reverse complement strand
ATATTTTGTGCATTTCACTAGTCTATATGACGATTGTAAAGTAAAACTCATTTAAAACAAAATAGTATCCTTAATAAGGTATTTATTAGAGAAAAATAATTATTTCATTGATATACTATACTGAATCTGTTATTTTTAGAAAATTTCAATGGAAGACATGAAGTAGCACCTTGACAAAATAAATTAGGAATACGCTTAGTAGAAAAATTTTTTAGAGTTCGTGTGCACCATTTGTATTCAGTGACCTCACAGAACTCCTCACACCGAATAATGCTAGAATTAAATATTATCTTAGGTAACTAGTTCACCAAATTAGATCCGCCATTGTGTTTTTGAAGTTTTTACTACCGGATTCGTAGTAAGGAACCTCTAAAATCCCCTTCGACCAATTTTTAAAAGAATCAAAACTTTATTCAACATACTCGTCCGCCATATTAGATCCGCGATTTTGTTTTCGAAATTTTCGACACTGGATTCGTAATCAGCGACTTCGAAAACCCCTTACACCAATTTTGAAAAGAATAAAAAATTTATTTAGCATACTCGTCCGCCATTTTGGATCCGCCATTTTGTTTTTAAAGTTTCGACACCAGAATCGTAATCAGCGACCTCAAAAACCCCTTAGCAAGAAAATTTGGCCCGATTTATGTACATTTTGTATTTTTGGCCACTTTTTGAGGATTTGGTCCCCGTGTGCGACGTAACGGCGCCAAGCTGAATTGTGTTTTGAGTACGTTTTCCATAATCCAGGTCAACAGAGGGTGTTAGTTTATATGTAAATATTCAGCAATGCAGGGTTTCAGCTCCAGGTAAATATTTTCTTCACTTCATTCCACTTCATGACGCCTAGTTGCAAAAAGAGCAACATGATTTTCAGAAATCAAAATCTAGTTTATTTTCCTGTTCGATATGGGATCAAGAGTTTCCTTCGAAATTTAGTCTCAATCGACATGCGAAAAGTAAGCATCCCGCAGAAGAAGGATTCTTTTCATGCTCCAGGTAAATATTTCGGTATTTTCTATCACTCTAGCAATAGCAAACGAAAATTCCCTTCAAACTGCTGAATATGTTTGCAATTTAAATTGGTAAATTGGGAAGGTTTCTCCCTACTCAATTTCAAAGATTCAAAGATAACTTTTGAATGAAATGAGCCTTGAATAATGTTCTAAAGTTAACTATGAATCAAAGGAGACCAGCAGGACGTAGTCACTTTGTCAATTTTTTGAAGAGCTATTATGCAAATATTTCGAATGGTCATTTTACCTTAAGAATAAAATATTATCCTACGTTCTCAGGCAAATGAAAATAAAAAATTCGAAATATGTGATGAATAACTTTTTGATAGGACGCGTAATTTTTGTTCTATTCTATAACTATAAGTTTTTGTCAATCGACACAAGCTGAAAAGAAACCCTATATTATCTTTAACTCTTATATATGAAATGTTTATTATATAAATTGAGGTATCTTGATCCGGGACTGCTTTTTCACACAACGCAAGATAAAATTTTTAATTTATTTTTTATGATTTCTACATCATTTCTTCATCAATTGGCCGTAATCTTCATTCGCAGCTACCCTGGAATGTATGAAGTTTCGATAAATGTATATTATTACAATTCATAATATGATTTGTATCGAAACAAATGTATTGTCATTGTCTTGTTCTTTTAATTAAAATGAGCGCGCATCCTACCAAAAAAAAATGTGAAAAGCAAATTCTAGATCTGATTCAGGTAAACAATTTTGTAAAGAAATATCTTATTGTACCTTGTATCGTTTTTCCAGGAAAATGACTTTCATTTTCAATGTAACTTCGTAACAGAAATCCAGAACATATTCGTGACACGACTTTTTACTCCTAACATTTATTGCCGTCTCTTGTAAAATTTTTCCAAAAATCCGCATTTTTTTTTCCTATTTCTTACGATCTGTAGAGAATGTATTTTTCCTATGTAGAAATGATTAATAATGATTTTAATATCCTTTTTGGGTAAACAAGATGTTGTTGTTTGTTTTTTTGTTGTTGTTTTTAAAGAAATTTTCATTCCTTAATTTTTTATGTCATTACTATGTTCAATACCAGAAATTGCGTCCCATAAAAGATATATTAACAACAAATGTGTGGCTCATTTTTAGGTGGAGAAATTTTGTTTACTTTTTTCCATAGTTTTTGTTGTTTTTCCAAAAATTTCATTCTTTTACTCTTCACTTTACTTCCTACAATTTTTACAGAAACTTCGCGTTTCATCACTCATCAGAGAATAATCAATAATACATTTACTGTTGTTTTTTTTGCTAAACAACTTTTGTTCATCAATTTTATATTGTACCTTGATTCATTTTCCAGAAAATTCATTTTTCTATTTTCCAAAGTTATCTCCCACGATTGAAATGAAAACTACGTATCCTTTCAAGATACGATCGATAACATATTTGCAGCTATTTGTTAGGTGAAGAATTGTTGCCTATCCATTTTTTCCTTGACTCTTTTAGTTTGTCCAAAAATATAATTCTTCTATTTCCAATATTGTTTTCTGTGAATAGAACCAAACTATTTGTCCAAAAATATAATTTTGTTGAATTATATTTTTTCGTATCTCGCATAGTCTCTGCTTGATGGTCCCATTAAGTCAGTGCATATACACAGCGAATTCGACCAGATATACAATGGGAAATAGAGTGCACCAAATTTTTTTAAGTGATAAATCAATAAGATCTTTGTTTGTAAGATTATTACATATGTGTGCGTGCTCAATTTGATATATTTTGGTATTACATTGTATCTTAAAATTAGATTAGGTTGAATTATTATCATAATAAAAACGCAAAAAAGAAATAAACTTTCTTTTTTTTGAAAATGAAGTTGTTTCGGGTTTCGATCGTGTACAAACTACAAATGTAGTTCTACTTCAAATTCTACTACAAATGCTTTTTTAAAGCCACAGTTTGTTGGAGACCATAATCAATGTTTACGCATGAAATAAATTTCCACAGCAATAATGTAATTTTTCAGGTTTTTAATTTGATAAATTCACATTTTTCTCATCAAATTCCTATACTTTTTTTATTACAATCTATTCTCTACATTTGAAATGATATGTCTATGCTTATAAATAAAAATGCTAATGTTTTTCATGACGGGCTAATTGAAAATAAAATGATGATTATAGCTAATATGGTGGAGAAAATTTGTTTTGTTTGGTTAATTTTTCTGATCGGAAAAGTAACAAGTTGGGACTTAGTGCACAATAAAATTCAAAATTAATTTTGTGTGAACTACCATAGTATATGTATCCCAAATTAAATATATTTCTATATCAATATTTGCGCATGAAAGACTTTATGTCCATTTCATCAGCCATTTCTGATGAAAAAGTAATGATAAGATTATGTCGTTCGAAAAATATAAGCAATCCTTGATTTTGCCGTGGGAACGCTGAAGATTTGAAACAGCGCGCGCTATTGCAGCAAACAACACAGTAGAGAATGTGTGAGTAGTGAGGTGTGGAATTGTGAAAGAGGTTTTGTGCACAAATCCAGTCGTCACCATTCGACTGGGTTAACCGGAATAAGGAAGTCGTCACAAATCGCATGCGCGTAGGGAAGACTGTCAAACCAACCCAACTTCAATCCAAAGTTGTTGTTTGATGTGAATCGAGGAACGGTATCAGTTTGAGTTTTTTTAAATATTTTATTGGAAGAACAATACGCGTATGTTGCATAAGGCATTGGAATAAAAGAAGTGGAAAAGGCTGTAAATTAAAATATTCTCCAAACACGCCAACCCTTCGAAATATGTGAATAAATAATATAAATGGCCGAAATCGAAAATATTGGACGCCGAGTGTAGCATTATATTTATATGATTTTGACATTTTCCTCTCCAACGATCATCATTTTCAAATAAGCACGAAATTTTCGAAAATAATCTAACCTCAAAACTCAATAGTTTCATTCTACTCAGCGAAAGAGAGTAATAAACTACTACTACTAAATTGCTACAAGGAAACTTATTTTTGTGATAGATGTGTAACGGTTCGTCCCGTTTTACCAGAAAATAAGTGAGAACGCCTGTAACACGTCATAGAAATGACATAGTTCACAATAACAAATTACAATATTCATACAAAATACTGTTTCCGTCTCAAAGGCGGAGAAAAGTTTTGGCACATGATTTTACTACCTGTCAGCACATCTTTTCAAAACCACGAAAAACTTTCTTATACTTAAATATTGCGTACAACATGAACCTAACCTCTTCATCACAAACTTCACACAGAATCGAATATTACCATATTGCTTAATTGAAAAGGCGAACCGTCGCGTTAGTTAGTAGTAGTAGTCTAAACAATTCTTTACATCTTATCCTCACATCATTCTACCCTGGTTGACAAACTTACATCTCAATATAATTATATATTCTTACTATAAAGTAGGTACAATACTAATTAAAACTAACAGCAGACGTGTTATGTGGGTGTGTGTCGGCTACATTCTTAAGTGTGGTTGTGGTTTCAGAATGTACAATATGCAGTGTCGGTGTGAAAGAGTAGTCTTATTACTATCGTGTGAGAAATTGAGGATGAGGGGAATAAACGGGTGATTAATAACGCGGCGTCAGGTGGTCGTTTCTTGAAGCGGAGGCCTGATCGCTGTCCCTACATCGCATTCTGGAAACAAAAGGAAGGAGGGCTCCGAATTAACGAAATATGTGGCTGTCGCTTGTCGGTCGCGCGCGTGGGTCTTTGGGGGAAGACCAAGCTATCTTCCTACGGTCAGTTCTGGTCAAGTGTAGTAGGAAGGACGCCTGAACCTGAACCCTTTCAGGAGGCAACGTTACCTCAGCGTTGCTCCGTTTCTAAAGTTTGTTGCAATTTCACCATGTTAAATTTTGTCAAACTCAGGCAAGCTTCCACATCGTAAATTTGCTCCAACGGATCAGTTGAAGACAGGGGTTGATCGGCGTTGCTCCGTTTCTAATATTTGTTGCAATTTAGCAATGTTAAACTTGCTCAAACTCAGAAAAGCTTCCAGATCATAAATTTGCTCCAACGGATGAATTGAAGATAGGCGTTGATTAGCATTGCTCTGTTTCTAATATTTGTTGCAATGTGGCAATGTTAAACTTGGTCAAACTCAGGCAGGCTTTCACATCTTAGATATGCGTTTGAGATGTTGCTAATTTCTTTGACAATGATAAAGGCTTCTTTACACTTCCTTATGCAATTAATAAGGTTTCAGCGAACTTTCGAATTACTAGTTTTTTCCACTGATTTTCTCATTGTTCATGATAACTTTTACACTTCATTATACCTTCCAACGACAACGTTTCTGAAGTACTGAACCGACTAGTTGAATTTGGCAAGAGCTTTTGTGTAAAACTAGACGTATTGGTTGAATTGCGATCCATGGAGCCAGAATTTGTCTCCAGGATTCCCTAGTTACTTTTCCTCATGTTCTCTTACATTGGGGAGGCTCGCCACAGTTTATTCTCGAAATTAGCCTGAATAGTTCTTTGGTTATAAGGTCCTCACGCATAAGGCTGAGGGCATCGAGCGTAGCCGCTGTGTTATATTTGTGTTACCATGCCAAGTTCCTATTACATAAGCGGATCAATATTCTTTCCGAAATAGTTAGTAGATTTGAAATTTTCTACAATAATTATCTATCCAATAATCATATCTATTATAATTATGATTTCGTCATGGAACGTGAAACTTCTTATGGATTTTCAAAACCTTGAATTAAATGATCTCATTGATATTTTAACAATGAGCAGAAGATAAGGTATGAAACAGTAGATTATAACCTACTTTCTACACTTATATTCTCTTGAATGGAAGAAAAAATATCAATCTCTAAGGAAGAATTCCGTTCTATTGAAAAAAATTATCCTTCTTCCCTCCTTAGTGGAAGATAGAATTTTATCATGTTTTCAACGAATAATGGTCTTTCCACTCACGTCATTAGTGAGTAGTTTCTCTAAGTTGTATGTAATCATATCATAAATCTCGAGCATGTTTGAGATAGCAACAAATGTAATCTGTAGTGAACTTATTTCGCGAGGAATTTATCTCATTTTGATTACTCATCAAGAGTTGTCACGAAGATTCGACAAGCTGAATAAATATTTTATGTTCATCTTGTTTTGTACCATCTTTTATTTTTTTCATAATGTATTATCGATAACCAGGATATAAACCAGAATCGCTTGAGCCATTTGAAACATTTTCTCACATTTTAGTGAATTCATGCGCAGTATGGATACTAGTTTATAATAATAAACTAATATCAGCAAGAAAGATTTTGTCTAGCCTGAAACTTTTGTAGAACAAATCATTTTGAGGGTCATTCTTGAATATCGGTACAATCTCGTTAGCAATGTTGTTAGTGATACGTATTTTAACTCTTCCCAAGTTATTGTTAAGATCCCTCCTGGGTGACATTATTGGACACAAATATCCAAGTGCAACTACTCCAATGATATAGCCATCCTCTGTTCCTACCTCACAGAAGCCTTCTGGTAGTTCGCTATTTGTACGTGAAAAATAACTTCGGATATTCCGAACTGTAACTTTAATGGGAAGATGATGAACTGCCTCCGATTTATGGGGTTCAGCTGATCCTGCGAAAAAAAAGATGGAGGACATTTTTGAGAGCCTTCATTCTTAAATCTCCTTAGTGAATCATAATTTCTGATTTTCAAATTAACTCCATCTCTGTCAGTATCCTTTTTTGTAACAGAAGGACAGTTTAGTATCAAAATAGGAAGATCAAAGTTTTGAGTTTGTATCTTATCGATACTGGAAAATATTATACATTGTTATATTTACCAATAAAATTGATGAAAAGCACTAGGATGGAGAGCATAACATCAAACACGGTCCCCATTTACCTATAGTACAGGAATCTACTCCTGTAAGTATGAAATTTGGTAGTAAAAAAATTGAGAAGACAGAAAATGAGGTACCAATTGACAGTTTATCAAAGCACCGTTCTCAGGACAAAAGCAGTGAGGCGTAGTTTCGTGGCAGATTGACGTGCTTATGTTTTTTCTAGCTCGACAGATATAGAATGAAAGATAGGCTTCACGCTGGTTCGTGCCGAGCTCCCGAAAAGGCACGAACCCAGCCGACGCACGGTCTCAGTAGCGGAGAAATCCAGAAGTTCAAAATTTGCGGTTTTTAAATGAATAACTTGTACCGCCACATCTTGGGCCGGAATGCACCTAATAATACGGGCCAACTCTCAATTCTGATAGGGAATATTGCAAAAATTGAAGATAATCCGAAGATCACAAACACCGAAAATGTCTCGGAATTTGTTGATCAAATTTAAAGCGAGAAAAAAGGTTTCCGCAAAGATCAAGAACAGAAACAGACACACAGTGGACCAGAAATCGGAAAAGCTGGCCAAAAGTAGAAAGTGTTCATACAATGGGCCAAATTTTCTTACTCGGGGGTGTTCGGGGCCGCTGATTACGAAATGGTGTCAAAGATTCCAAAAACAGAATGGCGGATCCAATATGGCGGACGATTATGCTAAAGAAATTCTTTCATCCTTTCCGAATTCGTACAAGGGGGTTTTCAGTGTGTCTGTTTACGGATCCGTAGTCTAAATTTACAAAAACAGAGTGGCGTATCCAAAATGTCGATCAAGTATGCTAAATTGATTTAATCCCATATTGGTACAAGGGGGTTTCGCGGTCGCTGATTACGAATCTGAAGTCAAAATTCCCAAAAACAACATGGTGGATCCGATATGGTGGTCGAGTATGCTTGATAAATTTTTTCATCCTTTCGAAATTAGTATAAGGGGGTTTTCGGGGGTCGCTGATTTTGAATCTGAAGTCAAAATGTCTAAAAACAAAATGAAGGAATAAATATGGTGGTTCGCTGTGGTCCAGAAATCAGACAAACTGGTCAAAATGTGAATGCATCATCGAATTTCCATGAAAATTTGTATTTAGGGGTTTCGAGGTCGGTTATTACGATTTTGTATTCGGTTCAGTAAAAAACAAAATGGCGGACTGCAGTAAAATAATTGGTTTCGTTTATGGGATAAAAATTGGTAGGGTATTTATAGGGTTCAAAATCAAAAGTCTGGCGTTTATATTCGTAGGAAACATAACCCGAATTTCATTATTTCGAGCAAACATGTAGAAACACAATGCATGCAAAAAGTTGCACTGCAGACATTTCCGGGTCCTAATAAGTATCCGGAAAGTTTATGTACATAAATCAATCATTTTTCGTCACACATACACAAATTTTTAACAATTAGAGATTTAAAAATTGCTGAAGCATAGTTAACGTTCATCCATATACATTAACGTATTATACAACACAAATATAATACGAAAAATTTCAAGCTATTCGCTGTTTCCGCTTTCGCTGGATTGATGATCATCACAATCACTGATATAACCATCTGATTGTTCAAGCTTTTCCCCAACTGATAAATCCAACAAAGTCATGGCTTCAGTTGAAAGTTGTTTGTTGTTTGTCCATTATTAGCTTGATAGACTTTTTGATAAAAATAGTATTTACTCAAATGTAGGAAATACTATATACTGTGCTTCACAGATACTGAGAGTGAATTTGGATGCATATTTTATATTTAAAGAAAACCGAGCAGCTTTTGGCTTACTGGGCATTTACGGTGGCAAAAACGGCGTGGCTGCCATATTGAATCCGCAATTATATTTTTGAAATTTTTGACACCGGATTCGTAATCAGCGACCCTGAAAACCTTGAGTAATAAAAGTTGGTCTATTTATGAACATATTCTACTTTTGGCCAGCTTTTCCGATATCTGGTCCACTGTGCACCATGGCGTGTATACGTTTTTTCAGAAAAGAAATGTATCCCAAAGTTGTATTGGCAGTTCTTGGCAGCTAATTTTTTCGTACATTCAAATCATATGTGTAACTATCATTTCGGATACTCGAATTCAATAATACCTTGTAAAACTTTCAACTTAGCTCTCACTTTAGAGAAAGTTGGAAAACTTTTCGGGAGAATTTTTTGAATTCCAACAATATGGAGGTTAACAAAAGCATCAAATTTGAGATTTTTAACTTATGATTATTAAAAATACTTACTTTGCGTAGGTGAATTCATTTCGTCCTACCTGAATCGTTCAATCCATTAAAATTCCGTGCACTAGCCAAGTAAACATTTTTTTTCTTTGGGACGCGCGTAACGTGCAGCGTTTTTTGACTGACTGATTAGAGGAGATAAACCGACTATTAAAAGACATCTGCTCCTACTAATGTTCTTGAGCAATCCTAGGGGTACCACTAAAACTATTTTGAATGTTAAGACAATCTATCGAGTAACTTTGTTTTTCGACTTTTGGCCAGCTTTTCTGATTCCTGGCCCACTGTAAGAACCTCACAACTTCACGAATTACCGTTGGATGACGCGAGGGGACAGGGAATACAAAAACTTTCTTCAACAATACAGGTTCTCAAACTCTTCAAAAGTAGACAGCAGGGCTGGCGGAACAGCTCACGCCCGAGTGGAGAAAAGCCGGCAGAAAGTTAAATTGGGTTGTGGCCCTGGTAGGCAGCAGTATTGGATCAACGCGCTTGAATCCCGCTTCCTACAACTCAAGAATGTATGGAGCGGTAGGAGGTATCAAATGTTATGTTCTGACATCTGAGACCAAATAAGGAGCTGAATTTGATCTTCTTGTTGTTCCTGGAAAGCTTGCAGAAGCTTTTGATAAGCCTTGCGTGAATTTGAGTAATTTTCACTGTATACATCAGTGAGAATCCCGTATTGCGAAGCAAGATATCGGAATCTAGACGAGCAGCTTTTCACTCTAATACTTGCTCCAGAACTAACAGAACTTGGTCGAACTCCAGAAGTACGCGCGAGTTCGATCGAGTTCGGCATGTTCGATTACGAAAACGCGCCGGTCTTCAAATACAACTCGCATCGAACTCGGCGAACTTGTCCGGCCTCAATAAGATTGAATAGTCCCATAAATCTTGATCTAAATAGCAGATGAAAAATATTTTACACTGCTCTACGCTCGGAAACGTCCGAGAATGGGGCGTAGCCAGTTCCCCTCTCCAAACCCCTTGGACTGTGGATCTTGCGAGACTGTCCAAGTGCATCGACAGAGAATCAGCTTCCCAACAGATGGCCTAACACTCCTCATCGCTTCCCACGAAAATAACGTAGCAATTGCTTTGACATGAATATCAATTCATAAAAGGCAATTTTCTTCGAGAAAATTGATTTTTAAACAAAAAAGGTAATATCCAACTAAAAAAGACGACTTTCTCATAATTAGGCATGAATTTTCAATACAAGAGTACAAATATCTCAAACAGTTGATTTGTCTATCTAAAAGCAATTGATAATTTCCAACGTGATAGTTGAATTTTGATCAAATGCTTGGATTCGCAGCCAAAAAAGGGACAAACTGACTTTGTTAAAGCAGTAGAGGACGTGTAGCAGGGAGTAGTGCTGAGCGCTCTGTCGTTCTCCATTTTCATCTACGATCTAAAGCAATTTCTGTTTGATCAGGGATGTAGAGGACTTACTATAAACAGCTTATTGGAGGCTTTTACACAAGCATACGCAGATGATCTTGTTCCTATTTTCCAACACACCCGCAGAGCTTGCACGAAAACTTGAAGCTTCGCGTCTATATTGTGATCAAAATTTGTCAACCGTAAAAATACAAAAGACTAAGATTGTCATATTCCGCAAGGAAGGGTAGTTCCTCTGTAAACAAGTTTAGCTCCTTCAATTCCGTGAACGAAAAATTGAGGTAGAGAATCAGTATTCATATCAGGACATCCTACTTGCATACGATTGTTTCTTTTTGGCTGCCGCAAAAAAAAAAATCTCAGCTCAGTCAACTCTGTAATAGGCGCATATGTGCGAATAATTCACAGTTCCAAAGCAAATCCAAAGTCAACCTACATTAAACTCTTCGAAAGACCAAAAATCAGCACACTCACTTAAGGAGTCCGAGTTTGGGTTCAAGACCATTTAGACCTGTTTGAGAAGGTACAACTCTCATCTTTTGAGGGTCTGCTACGCCTCCCTTAATTCATGCCTAATTATGCAGTTCATCTTGAATCAATAATACGTCACTTCTCATATTCGGTGCTTAAGAACTTGCTGTCTTGGTGAGACCTGATTAGTTGAATGGAAAATACTCGGTACCTAAGACAGTGTCTGATGCGCCTCATTGGATCGGCGAGGTCTGACTAAGGACACAAGGAAGGGACTCAACTGGCTTAATCGGTTGAACCATTCTGTCAGGAAATCAAACTTGAACGAACTGTGTGAATCTGATAGTTCAGAGATGCTTGTGGAAAACATAGACCTAATACTTCAAGAATATGCAAGCTTTTTATTTAAGCGAGATCTTTGGTGCGCGACCAGTCAAGGAGTCTACGGATCGGCCCTCACTTGCCCATACAAATCGGAGTTCAACCTTATCTTACCAAACAGATGAATCTCAACTACACTGCAAGCTCAATCTCATTCCGGTTTCGGGCTTGGGTATCGACGGACTTGGAACGAGATCGAGTGAGCTAAAACGTGAACAGTCAAAGCCGAATACACGTGAATAACTGACGCCAACTGAAGCGCAGCTGCGAAAATCTATGCTAGGGTATTACTGACCACTTTCAACGCACGATAATGGCAGAGAATGGAGCGAGGAAAGCGCCCCTCTCCTAAACTTCGCACCGTCTCGTCCACGAGTGCATCTGAGGAAGGCGCGAGTTCAGGTGGAATGAGATTGAGTTTGCAGTGCATAAAAGAATATTTGTACAATCTCGCCTGAATAATAAATACTCCTATTACAAAATAATTGATCGAGTTGACAGTAACCTGCCCAAAAGTGAGCTATGTCTTCACTGTGGTGTGACAAAAGATGATTGTCACCACTTCCAAGTGGAATGCCCAAACTTCAATATTTCCAGACTCAATTGTTTTCCATAAGTAGCTTACTTCGTTATCCTGAAATTGTTTTGGAAAAAATACCCTATCGACTTTGGTTGTATCGATACAAAAAAAAATTATTAAATAAATAAATTTCATGAACCTCGACAGTTTGATTTTCTTATTTTTCATTACATTTCTCATGATTGAAACAAACACTACCCATTTTATTACGAAGTTTTTAACGACGAATTTATCAATCCCTAATGCTTGAACGACTTTTGTCGATAGCTTCTAAGCAACTTTCGTTTTTTTCAAGCGTGTGCTATTCTGGATTAGCAATCGTTCACTGATAAATAATATTTTCATAATTCCTGGATTGGGATATTGGTATATTTACTATTCATACGGAAAAAGTGGTCCAGATACACACCTTCCTGAATACTGTCGAGTTCTAGATAGAAACCCATTTACTTCGTGGAATCTTAGCATAATTTAGGGTTAAACAAGACAATCAAGGGAAAGGAAGACGTGTTCATTGATTCTGTTTACTACATGTTACTAGAAGTAATTAGACAAAGCCCAAGAGCAATCGATCAACCATCACAGCCTTCAAACTAGGCTCTGCTTGCAGAGGATAAATATGAGATCGGCATCTTTGATTGAGACTCCGTTATTGGAAACCGTTAATTACCCACCATATACTGTTCCCGTCCACTGTATAAATCAGTTTCCGCCACGCGATACGTGAACCCCTAACTTGCGTCGTGTGTGATTGTTAGGTGCTGTTTATAAAATATTTTAACAATTTCGGGTTGTTTTTTACTATTTTTAACAGGAAAAACAAATTTTTAACGTGTTCAATTGAAGCAATAATGACGGATTTCCCACAAACAATTGAATCTTCAACATGTATTCCTAAGCTGAAACGATGCATTTTCAACAGAACAGTTTATTTCCAACGAAGACTGATGACTTTTTACCATTAGAAATAAGTTTCCAATCCTTAAACAAAGTAGTCTGATTTTCAACCAAATAGTTAAAACTTCCTAAAATAGTTCAATCGTAAACTGCGTATATTGTAATATTATGTGTCTTCTGTTCGATTTTTTGGCGATAGTTTGGACAGTTGTTCTGTTCGCAGGCCTCTTCTGTGGTTTCTGTTTCTTGTCATTCAAGAAGATGTCGTATTTCTCAGAGGACAAAGACTCTTCAAGTTGAGTTCCCCATGTTGCGTGAAAATGAAAGCGTATTACTGTAATGTACCTGGTATCGTGACAGCTTTATCAAATCTGACTTCTAGTAACTCGATCGCTAAGACATGATTTTCTTTGCTGCCTATAAAAATTTTGGTTTCCTTACAGTTTCTCTTTGCCTACTGAAACAAAGTATGGGGAGTGAGCCGATGTTCACTGAAACCAATAAACAATATAAGCAATACATTTTTTACTGTGAACCATCGCACACACCCTTACCGTGAGATGTACCATTGAGGTGTCATTCAGCTTGAATACCAAAATCTTCTTCACGGGATTGGGGTTAAGCCTCTAATCTTGTGGATAAGAGGAAAGGGGTGTGAAAGGCAAGGAGAAGAATAAGTTCCGATGAGTAAGAGGGAGATATGGTTGGAAGAGGCTATAAAAAGGACCAGGAGCAACTAGGAGAAGTGAGTTTCGAAGGAAAGTCGGTGGAAGAGACATGGGGGGATCTGGAAGTGAAGGTGACAGGGTGTGTGCAAAAGAAATGTTTAGAAAAAGAAGAAAGGAGTAGTGAAACTGTGGTGGGATAGGGAATGCAGAAATGTAAAAAGAAGGGTATACTGGAAAGACAAAAAGTGCATTGATGGAACCGTGCAGAGAGAGGAGTACTTGGAAATGAGGAAGGAGTTTAGGTTGACGTGTAAAAGAAAATGGAAAGGGAGAGAGGAGGATCTGTAGGGAGTGTTGAGAAACGTTGAGACCGAGGGAGACGTGTGGAAGATCATTAATAGGTAACGAGAGGATAAGTGAGAAGATCGGAAGTGAGGAATGGAGGGAGTTTATCAAATAATCATTTTAGGAGAAGGGGTTGGGGATGTCCGAGAGAGTGGAGGGAGGGGCCTTATGCCAGTGCATAAGGAGGGGAAAGGAATGGGCAGGAAAATTATAAAGGAATCAGATTGATGAACACGGCGTACAAAGTGTACGCAATGGCATTGGCGGAGACGCTACGGAATGATGTCGAGAAATAGTGAAGGAGGTGTCAAAAATGAATACGTTTTTGTTATATCTGTAAGGCGCTTTTCCAACGGTAGATAGAGGGAGGTTGTGGGAGGCGGTGAAGGAGAGGGGAGTATAGAAAGGTCTAATCGAAAGGTAAGAGAGGTATATGAAGAGACGAAAGATAGGACAAGAGGGGGGGGGGCACGATTTCAGAGGGTTTCTGGATGGATAGGGAGGTAAGGCAGGAGTGTCCGTTTAGCCCAACGCTTCTCGCGATCCTTATCGCTGACACGGAGTGGAAGTTAGAAGGAGGACTGAATTGAAAGAGATGATGAAGAGATTAAGAAGGTACCTGGATAAGAGTCGGTTAGAGTTTAATGCAGAAAAGTCCAAGGTTATGGTATTCAGAAGAGGAGGTGGAAGGGACAAGGGAGGGGATTGGAAGGGGACAGGGACTGCGGTGCAGGAGGAGAAAAAGTTTTTGTAACTGGGTTTCCTATTTCAGAGGAATGGATAAGTCAATAGTCATATGAAGGAGAAAGTGAGGAAGGCAAATGTTGTGATGAGACAGATGTGGGGATTGGGGAAGAGGTTGTTCGCAGATGACTTTGAAAGGAGGATGAAGTTGTTTGACTCCCTTGTGATGAGCATGCTACTGTATGGAGTAGAGTTGTTAGTGTGGAATGAAAGCGAGGTGGTAAAAAGGGTTCAGGTAAGATATATCAGATCGACAATGGGGTCGGACAGAAGTATGCCTAGTTATATTGTGAAGAGGAAGATAGTGAGAACGAGTTTGGGGATTGTGACAGGTAACCGGGCGTGCAAGTATGAGGGTAAATTCCTTGGTGAGATGGGAGGTAGGCTAGTGTGGAAGTTTTGGTAAGAGGAGGAGAAAAGGAGAGGAGATGGAAAGATGGAGGATGAAAGAGAAAGGTAATTTCGAAAAAATGATCTCTTCATGAGGATAAAGTGAGAAGAAGTCACGAGGAGGAAAGAAAGGTGCCATGGAGAGGACGAAGGCTTGCGAGGCGAAGTGAGGAAGGCTAGGCAATGAGAGCAAGCAAGCGGTCATAGTATTAAGGTATGAATGGAGAATATATAGTGAGGACGAATTTTAGATTTAAGTGTACATTACCGAAAAAATAATACCGTTTTCAACAGAATGGGCGAATTTTTTACCTGCAAACATAAATTTTCAATCTAATCGCCAAACTATCTCATGAAAAAGATCAAAATCGAACCGAGAACAAATGCTTTATCAACCAAATAGTTAAATAAAAGCCACAAAGATGAGTTGTTTATAATACAGTTAAATAAACAAGAAAAGAGTCCATTCAAATCATAGGACGAATTTTCAACTGAAAACCATAAATTTCAATCAAAAATAGAAAAGTCGAATTCGCAGTTCGAAACATTACTTCCTAACGGAAGAAATAATTTTTAACCAGTTTTATTGAAGCTAAGAAGTTAAATGTTCAGAGAAAGGTGTAAGTATTCAACCAGGATAAATTAATTTCAAACTATGGAGTTGAAACTCCATTCAAGGATTCATAATTACAGTTTGAAATACATCTTTTAGGATTAAGAATTTTTAATTTTGTTGAAAATTAGAACATTTGGCTTGTTTTCTTTCTATTCCTTGACAGGATTTCTTTCTCCGTTGAAAATTCGTCTTTTCAGATTGAATATTTTTTATTTTTGGTAGAAACTGCATCATAATTCCTTAGAAATTCAACTGTTCGGTTATAATGTATTCGTTTTTAATTGAAGATAAAACTATTTGTTTGGAAACTCGTTGATTCTACTATTTGGATCAAATGTAATCTGCTTCATAAGAATTCAATTACACTCGTCGCTTGCCTGGGGGCCGTTTTTAGGGGGTTGTGGTCCCCAAGCGAGAAGAAATTAGAAATCCAGTTCGAACCAGATTTGGAGCGTCGACTGACTAGGCGAAGGAAAACACTCAGGGCCGTAGGTATAGTCTCTGAACCGGTGCGTGAATACGTGCGTCGCAAGTCTCCAAGTAAACAACTTCTATACTACGCATTACGGTACTGCCTTTTCAAGGCAGATGGGCCGTCCTACTGCGTCGTGTGAGGCTCGGAGGGGGGGACAGAAACACTCAAGCATTACAGGCGGGGAAATGTCACTCTACCGAGAGGCCTCAGGCAAGCGATGAGTGTATCTTGTTATTAGAAAACGATTTTCGTAACTCAAAGTTCGCTCATCTGTTTTCGCGGCAAAATGTATCTTGTTAAGTTGAAAATTCCCTAATTATATTGGAAAAAGGGCTTTTTATGTCTTTTCATTTGCATGTAAACTGAGTCAATACAACATGATGTAAAATTCAACTATTTTTTGTTTTGAGTTGATTTTTCGATACATCTCGATTAGAAAGTCTGCAAAAAGCTAGTAATGGAATTACTTTGTTAAAAAATCATTCTTGCTAATTTGAGTTCTAATTGTTCTGTTTTTTCTTCGAATTTAAATTTCTTTTTGTTGAAATATCTACTGTTACATTGAAGAAATAATTTATCTACTGCAGTTGGCATTAGGTTTGTTCTTATTAAAGATTAATTTATTTTCTTATGAATATTCTATCTTCGATATACAATTCATAATTTTTTTGAACATTGTTTTTGATTGAAAATCCAACTATGTAGTTGGTAACCCTTGTAATCCATTAAGGTTGAGAGGCACTTATCACAGGGTTAAGATGGAAAAAAGAAGGAACAGGATAAAAAAGGGGGAAAGTAAAAAAACAGAGAAGGAAGTTGGAGGGATGAAAACGTATGCGGAAGGCTGAAAAGAAGCAGTCAAATTTGAAGAAGCTGAAGCGTAAAGAGAGAATAACTCAGTTACTAAAGGGCTAAAAATCCAGAGTGAGTAAGAAGAGGAAGACGTTGGAAATCTGATAAATGAGATAGGGGCAAAGGCGATATAGACGATAAGACGTATATGCTATGAAGGTGCTGGAAGAAAAGACAGAAGGAAAATCAAGTGAACTTGAAGTGAAATTTGAAGGGAGGAGCGAAAGAAAAAGTGGATGGAAAGAGGAATTTGATGGAAAGAGGAAGTCGATTTTCCGGCGAAGAGCATGGATAGAGAGGAGAAAGAAGGTCAATGTGAGACAGATCGGGAACGAAGATAGAGAATAGCTCTACTCCGAGGAAACTAGGCAGGAAAAATCAGAGGAAGGGAGTGTAAGAAGAAAACATGTGGAGCTTCAGTTGGAGAAAATAGACTCAAAGTGGAAAAAAGGCAGGAAAATGACAAAAAGAGAGGAGTGAGTATATCTTTCTGGAAGGTGTTCAGAGGCAGTGACAAAGTGAAACTTGGTAATAATGAGTAGGATATAGATGATTAGGAAAGATTGTGGGGAAGGGGGGGGGGAGGGGCTTGAAATCAATGCTGCCGAAGGGGTTTGTACGAACTGCGAAATTCGGAAAGCACAGGGGATAAGTAGGAGGATGGGCGATATGGTCCCAGAGGTTAGAAGAGAACTAGTTGAGATATTGAGATGGTAGCTATAGATAGTGTGTAAAAGAAAAAAAGGGAATGAGAAGGTCAGAGAGTTATATAGGAATTGATGAAGGGAAAGATTGAGGAGTTGGTGTCAATAGGGGGAGATTTAAATGCCAGGACCAAAGAGTAAGGGGGCGAAATATGAGACAAATAGAGGTAGTTGTTCCGGAGAGAGTCAAAGCACAACTAATAGGAAATCTCAATAGTGCCTTAAAGGGTCCTAACTAGAACTTTGTAGTGTAGTTGCTGTAGAAAGTTTTTGACTATCGCTTTTATTCAAATGGGAACGAATGGGGCAATTTCCACGTGAGGAAGCTTTTGCCTCGATTGATAATTTATTGTGAAGCGACAAGTGGGTACCTGATATCCGGATATGCTAATTAAAACACACATGTCTCTTACTCCTCTGATCCCCTTTCATTTCCCTGTGGTTTCAATGAATGGAAATGTAAGTACATACATACATGCATACATACATACATGCATACATACATACATACACACATACATTCATACTTCCTCCAATATCCACAGTGGACAGGAACTGAATTATTCCAAGTCCCGATGGAAAGCTGAGTAATTGCACCCCATGCCGTCTTTTGAATTTTTTATTGCGACTGCACCTTCATAGTGTATGTCTAACGTAGATGTAGAAACTTCGCAACAAGGAACTTTTACCAAAAGATCACACATGTGTGACATATCCACATCTCACTTTAACAATTACTAATTGATACCGCACAAACGTGATTTGTGTTCGAAAAATGGGAATGCAAACGTGCTTTAAGAGACAGACTTTCAATAAACTTTGTACAGGTCTAAGAGGATATTCTCTTCTCTAATTTTTAATCTCTCAATTATTCTTCAAACACAATCCCTCGAAGAACCTAAAAATCAGCTCTAACATTCTCAGTGGTTCTGAATGTTTGAATGAAACTATGCAAGCTCAAATCGTTTCCACACGAGATAGCTTGTTTCTCAAAGGATTTTCCAAAGCTAGGAGTAATTGAATTTTTAAAACTTGTGACGGCGTTTATCAAGGACTCACCGAGAAAAATTAGATGTGACGTAGTATTGATAGTTCGAAGTACTGCGGGACAGAAAAAAACTTTGAATTATCAAAAATTCGAATTCTCGATTATAAAAGTTCAAACGCGCATAATTCTTTTATACGCTTATTATACGTCCCTTGAAACGTATTATGGATTACCTTCGAAGTATATTCGACGTGGGCAGTGTAAAATGGTTTTTTCAGTTACTATTATAATGCCGTAAAACTTATAATCAAACGTGAAAATTTGAACATAATGAAAGGAATCAGAGAATGGAAGAATATGGTGATATTCGATTATGTTAATGTCCATTATGGAGAAGTTTGAAATTAATGATAAGTTATCAAACCTGAAAATAATTTGTTGGCCTTGAAAAAAACCGTTTGGTATTTTCAAAATTTCAGATTATTTGATTAAGTCAGTAATTTTTTTCTGTGCGAAGATTGTGATTAGCACATCACTTTGTTCAGAAAATAACTTGGGAGCAATTGCTTAACCGAATTCAGCATCTCTCAATTTCGTTGGTGGTGTTACATCTTCATCCTCGGCATCATAATTCTGTGAAGCCCAATATTCTTGGAAATCGTACCACCCTTCAGAAGTACTACCCAATGAATTGTCGTCTTGTTCTTGTGTTGCAAGCAGCCCCCTGCATCGACCATGTAGGTGTATGTGGTAGTGAATTGTCTTAGGATCCGAGGAATCTGGAGGGGATGAACTAATCCGAGTGATGGCGCTGCGAACGGGACAGCGAACATTCGTATTGTTTTGCATTGCAAAATGCAACCAAGTGATTTATAAACGCGTTTTATGGGATTGCTTTTAAAAAATAGACAATAAAGTGAGTAGCCTAGTTAAAGTGTGATTTATTTTAAGAGCTTTTGTCTCTTTATAAATGCAAAACTGTCAAAACTGTGGGGTATCATTGCATAGCTCCTGGTTGCAAGTCAGGTTATGACGGCCAAAAATTCCACTTTTTCCTCGCACCTAAGGATCAAAAATTAATTGCGTTGTGGAAAAGGACAATTTTAAGAGACAATATTATTTTAAAACATAAAAACCCAGTTTTCGAAAAGAATTTTTGGCCAGATAATATAATCTGGACGACTGAAGTCCGAGGAAGAGATGGAACTGTCATGTCTCAGGTAAGTTTCTGAAGTGTGTACATATGGTTTATAGCTTATTTGAGGCGTGTGGGTGGTAATTATTTTATTGAGTAAAGAAACATTCATTCAATAATTATAATTGCGATAAGAGTCTCCAAAAATTGAGATTTGAAAATAATACGAGTGCTCCGGAAAAATATCTCCTATTCATTACCTGTTCATTTAATTGAAAATAGTTTTTTAAATCCCTTTTTCTTGGTTTGAAATGATAATTTGTTTATCTTGAAAAAAAAGCTTCATAATGACAGAAGATTTAGGCCACATCAACTGTGCCCATGAAATTTCCGTGATTTTTTAAAAAGTGACAAAAATTGGAAAAATCTGTAAATAATAGCATCACTAAAACACTCTTTAAACCATTTTTCAAAAAACCCCACCGTTTTCATTATTTCTAATGATAATGATTTTTGCAACTATTAATAGAAAAACTAATAATTTGCGACTCGTTTGCAATAATCAAATGAAATTTTCCAGGACAGTTGTGGAGCATTTCCTCTTTCTAATGAGGATTTCACCTGAATTATATTTGCAAAATTATCATTTTTTCATGAACAATTATTCAAAAAAATTAGATTATTTATAACTTCTAGGCCACATATCGCAGTGAAAATTTAACACAATGTAGTAAGAACACTATCCCGTTTTCAAAAAACCAAAAATTGGTAATTCTCACTCTGACAGTATCATATAAAGGTTTTCGTATTTGTATGTGTATTTATTTCAAAAAAAGTTCCTAGGGCTAGTTAGCCCTCTAAGGAACAGGTGGTACATATGAGACATACAATTGATGCAGCGATCGGATCGTATAAATATGAGTAAACATAAATGAAAAGGTTGTCGAC
>WSXT02184337.1:8980-20709 GCA_011762715.2 Neuroterus valhalla | reverse complement strand
TCTTGGGAAAAAAATTCCAAAAAAATGCTCAAAATATCCCCC
The DNA here is from genome assembly GCA_011762715.2 of Neuroterus valhalla. Lineage (NCBI taxonomy): Eukaryota > Metazoa > Arthropoda > Insecta > Hymenoptera > Cynipidae > Neuroterus > Neuroterus valhalla. The sequence goes on along the minus strand of WSXT02184337.1, from coordinate 20,667 downwards.
CCCCCCCCTTCGATTTTTCATCCAAAATAGCTGGTTAACGAACTCATCCTGTCTTTTTGGTACCTCAAAATGTATGGCAAAGGGCAATCTAATCCGAACATTATTTAGAAAGTTATCGAGTACACAGATTACAGACTACAGACTACAGACTACCGACTACAGACAGACGGACCGAGAGACCGACAGACACCTTCGTAAAAACCATTTTTTCTTACTCAGGGGTCTCGAAACGTGGAGATTTCATCAAATCCGCGAAAGTCAATTTTTACATAAAACCAGTACCTTCTCATTCAGAATGAGAATGTAAAAATGTTTTAATTTTTCTAAAGTGTCACTCTTTTAGTATTTTTCATTCAATGCAGAAATATATTCCTTATTTTTAAGATTCAAAAAGGACGAAAGAAAGGGCTTGACCCTTAATGTACCTCAAGCCCAGACTGAATTAGATTTCACGGTAAGAGCTTGCACATCCCGGTTTCTTTCTGGTTTTGTTTCCGGGATGTCTTCCGAGTATTAAAAACCTAGGATAAAAAGCAATCGGTTGGACCCCTCTTCTCAACAACTCAATTTTGAATATTTCTTATTTTCATTTCCGAATATGGTTTTGTAAAAAAATGTACAGTGAAATTTAATTCCTGTAATTTCTTTCATGATCTATTTTGAAATAAGATATGAGTACAGAAGAATTGGAGAAAAAAATAGCGAACAACAAATTTTTCCTTAAGCTCTGGATACTCAGGAGACATCACCAAAACACAATCATAAATTAACTAGGATGTATTAGATCTTTCTAGTAAAAATTATTAATCCAGTTTTAGTAATAATGTTTCAGAAAGGGCTCTAAAGCCCTGTTCTTCGTTCCATTCGAAATTTATAACTGATACAATTGCCACTCATACACAATATTTATATTTTTCAAATTTAAAAGCTGCCAAATGAAAATATGTTTCACCAACTGATGCGAAATAAGAGGGTGAGACACAAAAAATATCAAAAAATTTCTTTTTTGGATCACACTGAAGAGTAAGATTCTTCACAACTAAAATGTAGTGAAATTCTTTCCATAATTTCTACAACCTAATACAAATCGTACGAGCATAAATCATTAATAAAATTCTTTTGGTATTATCTCTCAGTTTTTGTGTACGAATTACATATTCGGAGAAACGTCACCGAAAAAAAAGTCCACCTATATTTTAGTTTTCTACTTCTAAACGAAAGAAACTCAAATTTTGAAAGCTTTGCAAAAAACTGCTTTTACAATTCATGGCGATTGATAAAACAGCTAGGACTTCTATTCTACAAATTTCCGACAACGAGCCCTAAAAGTCTAAATTAAGAGTTAAAAAAATGAAAACTATATTATATTGATTCAAACATGCTGTTATGGTTTATAATAAACTTACAGTCAAAATGTTGTACTTGAAGAAATATGGCTACAAATATCTGAGTTAAATCATCTCAAGATTCCGATAATTACTGAATTTTTCATTTTTTTTTTTTTATTTTCTTTTGCAAAAATTGTTTTCATTTTTCTGCTACTGAATTCGGAACCAATGTTTGAATATTCTATATGATATATCACGATAGCGCAGTTAACTGTTTACTACCTCCACCTGATAAATGCAGTGCAAACTTACTCCTGACCTCAGCATATAAACAGATCTGACAAAGTGCTATGAACAAGAGGCTTTGTATGGATATGAACTTGTCGCAATTTTTTATTTAAAGATTTAATTTTAGTTTTCGACAAAACCATTAATAATGTCAAATCAAATATGAAGAAGGAATATAGAGGGGGCATCCTGTAAATGTCTCGTCCACTAAATTTATATATTTTTATTATTATTACATTCAAACAAATCTGCCCACCGCGCGGGAACATTCTCATTGCGCGCGTCTTTTGGATCTCGCGCTTCACACTCGATGATATATTTACCTCACGCTCCGCCCCTTTCGTGCTTGATATAGTTTACAGTGCAATGCATACACAGAGTTGTAAATATTGAAAACCCGTTGAAAACCTCTACTTTATGGAGATTATCGATTTTTTCTTACTTTTGATGGGAAAAAGTTTAAAATTAATTTACTTAAGGCTCTACTGGCCATGAGGAATACATTCTTATTAAAATACTCGCCCTCAATATCCACATCTCGCATAGTTTGGCTATCAAATAGAATTTTTTATTGTTCGAAGACGTTGTCACGATTTAAACAAAAAATATATGTCTGATTGAAAAATCATTTATTTAAAACTTGTAGACCTTCTTAAGATGAATATTTTATTCATTTAATATTTCTTCTCGTCTCATATTATTTGCCTAGGAAATGGTCATCTTTCAATCCCCTGAATTCGTTATCGTGATTAGAACAAAAAGCATACGTCTTATTCGAAAACAGTGAATAGTATATTCCAAGGTTTTTTTAATATAAACAATTTTTACTGCTTATATTTTTTTATACCTTGCATAATTTTTCTGAAGAAACAAATTTTCCATTTTTAATAAAATTTTCCACAATTTGACCAAAAACTGCCCATCTTATGAAAGAAATTGTCTCAAGCAAATTTTATATCTTTCTGAATTTAATAACTTTGGTTGTTAACATTTTTTTTCACATTGCATAGCTCGAGCGGCAATGTGCATTTTCAATTTTTGAAAAAGCTTTTTTGATGGATAAAACCAGAACCATTTTTCAAAAATAACTGATTAACGAACTTTTTTTTCTATTCCAAGAACCTAAAAAAGTGTGCCAAAGCACATTCCAGTATGATGATCTTTTCGAAATTCATCGAATCTGCAGATTACAGACTACGGACAGACAGACACCTTCGAAAAAATTTTTTTTTGTGACTCACGTGGTCTCAAAACGTGAAGATTTGATGAAAACCGATGAGTCAAATTTCGCATAGAACTAATACCTTCTCATTTAGAATGAGAATCTGAAAATCAAATTTCAAAGGACTATTCATAACCAAAAATAGTTCAAAATCAATCTTTTTAGGCACTGCTTTCAGCGTGAGTTTTACTGAAATATCGCCTAAGCAATTCGAAAGTTCATGTCTTCATCAATATTTTCGATTCATTTGTAACCTTTGACAATATTAAATTTTGATCAAATGTCAGTTTTCTGATATACAGTATGGATCTGGAAAACTTATGGAATTCGGTAAAAATCAAGGAATATGAAGGAGTAAGAACGGCTGTCAAAACTGCCAAAAAATCCGTGAAACAAGCTACTTTTTTGGCAACAACGAAGATATGAACTCCATACGAAGATATCTACTCGGTTTTAAGAATTTCGTCCCAATGCAAAGGTACTCCGTAGACTCGGATAAGAAAGGGAGGAAAAAAATAATCATCGAATTAAATCTTCTCTTTAGAAATGTTTCAGGAAAATGTGAGGATCTCTAGTTTTTATACACACTGATCAATACTACTATCAAAATTTTACTATCTATATGTCTGAGAGCGGAAAATAGATTGAAGTATGTGAAGTTAAACATCGAGTGCAACAATGAAATACATTGTTACCTACAAGGTTGATTTGATCATTTGTCGTCCGGCCAAATCTATGATTAGCATCCTAAGCAGGAAATTTTATATGAAGGGTCGAAGTGCTAGAGTACCCTAACACGAAGTTGCATCACATTAGAATATTGGAAATAATTGGATTGAGTGCAACATTTATATTCAAAGGAAAGTGTATATATTACATATACATCTCATCATCTTCTTGGTAAATTCATATTTAGTCAATTCATAAAATCCAATCATCAGATTTATTGATTCCTGAAGAAATAATAAATATAACAAAATAATAAATAGACTGGAGATTGATCGAATCCATTTTTTGTGTAATGTGCCACACAAAAAATCTTTATATACCAGACTGAAATCTTGAGTCTCTAGATTTTAAGTTGTGCAAAATAGATAACCGTCGAACGATTTGCGTGGGTGTCAACTACGCTTCCACATTGAAACTGATATTTATCGTTGTTTTCAGCTTGCCTCGAAAGCTTCATTAGAACGGAAATACGTTCAGTTATAGCTTGTCATTCATTTTATTTTCATTTGGACCAACAACGATAAACCTTAAAATATTTAGCATCATCTGAACAAAATGCGTAGGGTGACTTTGATCTTCGCTCGACTGGATCCAACACAAAATATATATGTGAGTTCATATATTTCGTACTGAAGAAAAGAAGCAAAGTGAATTGTCGAAGATCATCAGTTTTTTCTATCACTAACAGCTGAGTTTCATCAACTGGTGCTGCATTCGACACTTGAAAAGATTTCTGGTGCATGAAAGACTTCAAATTTCAAAGCTATAATTGTTCAAGATCAGCGATTTATGACTTCAGTATTGAAGCTAACAGAACATCCAACCTTAAATTAGTTTCCTGGTTCTATATCACCTACAGAGGTGATAGAAAAGCCCGATATCATCAGATCCAATCTTCAGTTCATAACTGATCATCAAATGAATTTGATCTAAGCTCAAGGTCTTTGAATCAAAGGAAATCCTGAAGAAAATTCCGCGTAGAATGAAAAAAAGAAATATATATAGTGTTAGGTAAAGACTCTCTGGTAGGGCCAGCTGAGAAGTGTGTTTCGCAATAATTTTGCGATGGCACTGAACCACCCACGACTGAGTAGAACGCACGGTCTGCGCGAAGAGAACGGAATCGGATACGCTGGCCGTGGTAAATGGAACCATCTTCGTACACGAGTACCTAAACACGTAACAGGCCACCCAACCCCACCCTCTTCTCGAGTCTGTGAATTGACAGGTGGAGGAAACTTGTCTCTCAGGGACCTTTCTTTTCAATGCACTTTTGCACATAGACCAATAGACACTTACACCAATAGACGGCGACAAAGTCCTTCTCATTGAGCAGTCGTTCGAGCTGCTTCGCAGTGACTTCCTCGATGACTGGGTCAGCTTCCCTCTGACTTGATGCTCGGAGATGATCGCCCCCTCGTGTATGGCTTCCACGACCCGAATTCGAAGAAGAATCTTGCTGATCCTGCTTCACCCCCTTCGTGGTCGATGAGGCGGCATCGCCGAAACTTCTTGCGGTTCCGAACCAACCGACGGGAGTTAGCACCAAAAACGCGATAAAAAGTACCGTCGATATCCTCGGGAGTGGAAACCTCCTGCCACCGCATCCGCACCGGCACCCGCACTGTGCCGTCGAACCGTCGTTCGTCGTCGACATCGCCGCACTGACTACTACCGCGGCAACAGCCGCTGAGCTATTTTCGATAGCTTTTCGGACACCGTCTTAGTCTTGGTCATCACAAAAGCACTCAGTCGACGAAATCACGGCTTCAGTGGCAATGGCGATGGCAATGCCGGATCTCCCCACCGATGCAGACCAAACGCTTTATTTATAAGTGTATGATAGGCTTGTAAACGCAAAATATTTCTAGCAATTACATGCTCCACACATGTCGCATCAAGTGATGCATTGAGTAAACACTCTGAGGACGGTAGACATTCTGCACTGTCGTCTAGAGCTTAGAGTCTAGAGACGAGATGCTAGCTGGATCGTCAGCAGTCGATGCAAACATGGTAATCTGTTTCAAGTTCAACCTTCCAAGGGCGGATCCAGAAACTGAATTTGAGGGAGGGGGCTATTCGAAAAGTTAATAAGGGGCGACTCCGTTATAGTTGCTTGAAAAACATAAAAACATGGATCCGCGCTCGCAACCTTCACGTCAGCCTCAAATTGGCAGTTTCGTCGATTTTGCTGAAACAATATTACGTGCATAGGCTGACGTGAGTTGAGTACCTGTTGGAGGACGTACCTCTCGATGTCTGGGAGTGTTCTGAACCGTGATTTTGTTTCTTTTTCTACCCAGTTTTTTCAGATTTTGGGTATGCACGGATAAAGTTTAACGATTGTACTCCTACGAAAATCACTGTGATTGGTATTGTAAAGTGTATTTCAGTTTCTTATGTCCACATCTCTTGCAAAATACATATAACCATGCCTAATATGCACGCCCACTAACAACGCCTACTAGACACGCCCTCGGGTGGCGTTACGCTTTGAGATACTAAACCACGCCCATAAGGTACGCTCGTGACCACAGCCCTCAGCCTCTAGAAACCCTTAGAAATATCTCTAATGTCCTAACAACAAATCAACACCTTCTACAGGCTGCCTTGGTTCAACGACCTCCACCAGTACAATCTTTCAACTGTTTATATCAATAGTCACGCTCCTAGAAACAATTAGTAGCAACGCCTCCTTCTCCCAATTTCCTGTCGAGTTCTTGACAGCACTTTTGACTAATTATAATTATTCAAGTCCATATAAAGCTTACCCGCTGCATGTATAAGCTACGCTCTTTGGCTAGGTACGCCAACCAGCGCCTATTTCTTATGATCTCTTGGTATTTATATTATCCAAACTCATAATCACGCCCACTTCTCGCAATCTCTTAATTGCTTTCTTAGTGACACCCTTATGAGCAGAACTAGTCTCGTCAAATGAGCAATACTTCTTACCGCATCCAAGGCACTTGCTCAACACGCCCAAAGAAACGACCATATAAACTGTTCTCGAGAGCAACGCCCCTTCAGGAACAAAGGATGTAAATAACGAAAACAAGTGAGAAAATTCAAAGCCATAAATTACCGTGTTTTACCTGCGTTTTTTCCTTGACTTATTATTTCATGATAAGAGGTCATATCTTGTTGGAATTTCGGGAAACGAAAAATGTATTAGCTGTCATCCATACAGGCAGAATCACCACCTGTCTGTAATAAGGATCCTTCAAAGAAATTTTTAAAAAAAGTCCCACTTCAAAATGACTAATTGCAACTGGCTGAGCAGTGGTAATTCGATATAATTTTGTTCCTCAAATCAAAGCGTGATAATATTCCCTTTTATTTAAAAATAGGCAGACAATAAATAATACAAAGTACACGGTTGGTAATTCGAAGTAAAGTAAGATATCAGTTGCCCTCATATAAAACAGTATAATCTTCTATCGCAGACGCGTACAAACGAGGCATACATTTTGTTTTAAATCGATTTTTGTGTCAAAGAACACATTTGTCTCCACTAGGTAAAGGGCTCAGGATCATTTGCAGGTTGAGAAAACAGTTTCAGCAAGTTTTTTAATGTTCCTTTCTATAATTGTATTTCCCTCCTAGACCTAACCACCTGGGGCTTTAATATAGATTTTTATCGCTCAGGGCGGATTACCGGAGGGGCTAGCAGGGGCTGTAGCCCCGGTCCCCAACATTGGGAGGGCACCGCAGACTCTTCGAATGAGAAACATATTTTGCGTATATTATTTGCGCACCAAAGAAAAAAAATTTGCGAAAATGAATTATAAAATTAATTATAACATATTTTTTTTTTTAATTCAAAACATGATCACATTTTGCTGCCCTTAAGTGGGCCCCATATTCATTTTAGTCCTGGGACCCGTAAAGCTTTAATTCACCCCTGGTATCGCTAGGAGTGATTGAAAATCCTCAAATTGATTAACCTACTCTTGTAAAATCTGAATTGTGATCAATCATTGTTAGGAATGTATCTCTTACAAAGGTTTGATTAAAATGTGAGCATTATTCAAATTATGTGCGTAATTATTCGAAAGTTTATTATTTTATTAGAGTCATCAATAGTCTCAGTCAAGAATAAATAACATAATAAATAATAATATGATACAATGCATGAAAAAGCTAGGCAGTGGTGGAACTAGAAACGTGGAAGCCCCCTCCCGGTTTCCGTTCGGGGGGCTTGAGCCCCCCCCCCCCCCGCTTCCGCGGCCCTTGCTTCCAAGGAATTCGCAAGAGAATTTTGAAATATAAGCCTAGTGATCATCCTTAAACTACTTGGGCTATTCTTCTGAAGTTTCCAAGTCTTTCTTTGCAAATCCTACTAAAATTTTATAAACTAAAGAAACAAACATACAAACAAATAAACTATTTTGTTCTACAGTTCATTCTTCTCGGTTCAAAAAGTTGAAGATTCAACTGAAGATTCGCTGAACAGTTATTCTTTTTTAGTTTAATAATTCACCTCTTTTTGTTAAAATTCCATCGTCGCCAAATAAAAATGTACCTGTTTAGTAAGATATTCAGTTAAGCATTCAACTATTCTGCTAAAAATTTGTCTTTCTTGATCCGTTTTAATTTTTTTATATAAAATTCTAATCAATTCAAGTTGGAATATTAATTATGCATGAGGTTTTTGTTGGTAATATACTTCCTTCGATTTGAAATTCAACTCCTTCTTTAAAACTTGAACTACTTCATTAAAAAATAGATTTTTTTAAATTAAAATTTGATTGTTTTGTTGAAAATTTATTTTTGGAATGAAAATTCAAGTATTTCGTAGGAAATCTGTCTTTCCATTTTTGAGAGTAATAAATATGTCCAAAGTTTTCTCTGTTCTGCCCAGAAAGATCTCTTCAAAAAATCATCTTTCTTGGTATACTTATGTAAACTCACCGCTTGCCTGGGGCCAGCATCGGGGGTTGTGGTCCTCAGGCGAAAGCAATTAGAAATCCAGTTCGAAACAGATTTGAAGCGACGACTGACTAGGCACACTCAAGCATGAACAGCCGAGAAACTAGCCCTCTGCCGAGAGGCGCCTAGGCAAGCGTTGAGTGTATAACTAATTTTTTCTTTCGGAAGATCAACTTTCCCATTCTCCGCTAAAAATTCGGCTTTCATGGTTGAAAATTTTACTACTTTATCAAAAGTAAAACTTCTTTGAGGAAGAATTAATTTCTTGTTCTTGAAGAGTATCCGACGGCCGTGCTACGCTCAGAAAACCAGTTCCCGTCCGATCACTGAAGTTCAGCAGCGTTGGACACGGTTAGTACTTGGATGGGTAACCATCCGGGAATACGGGCATGTTGGTGGAAGACTGTTGTCCTCCCGTGCATCCAACTCAACCGATTATGACTCCTTGTGAGTTACGCTTATGAGTTTATGCAAGAGATTATGGCCCAATGGTACAGAGAAAGATCTGCCCGCTGCGTGGGCACATTCTACTCGAGCGCTTCGCGCACAGCTCGCTTCGTTCGCAAGTTTGATCGCGTCTAAGGCACGCGACTTTCAGATCTCGCGCTTCGCGCTCAATGGTGATCCATCCTCGTGTTACGCGCTCGGCCTTTTTACCTCCCTACAATTGTATATAAAGCTTGTGAAACTCAAAAGCAAAATGTCGACTACTTTAATTTGAAGAATGAGAATTCTCTTCTGTAAAAGCTCCTCCGGCTTTAACGAATACATTCTCATCGCGTGTCTCGTGCTACGCACTCGATCAAAGTTTGTCCAAAACGGTAGAGAAGTTTTGTTGCCTAACTTTTTTTACATGTTGTGTACAATTGTAAAAATTATAACAAATTCACAGATATTTTTCGAGTCAACAACTTTTCTCTATCAATCTTCTGTGTTAGCCTTATTTATTTTTTCAAAAATTTTATTATTTCATTTTTATGGTTATCTTTCTTGGTTGAAATGGAAAATACATATCCTGTAAAAGGAGTTGATAACACATTTGAAGATATTTTCCTGGTAAAGAACTTGCGTCTATTTGATTTCTCCTCAGCTTGTGTTGATTGTCCAAAAGTTCATTTTTTTCATTTTTTATAAATGAATCAAAAACTACTTGTCCTATCAAAAAGTTAATTCTAGCAAATTTGTAGATCTGTTTTTGATGCACAATTTAAGTTCGTTTACATTTTCCCGTACCTTACATAGTTTGATCAAAAAATGAATCTTTGTATCTTTCTTTTTTTTTGTACGACCAAAATTTGAATTTTCGATTTTTTGAGAAAACTCGAAAAGTTGTAAAGTTTATCCTGGAGAGCTCCCAAAAATCAAAATTTTTTTCCTTCAAACTTTTTTCCATATCTTGCGTCGTTAGCGTAAGAATGCTCATTTTTTTATATTTTCAAATTTTAAAAATGTCACAACTGTCAAAATTTTGTTTTTAACAAAAAAATAATCATGAGGATAATTTGTTCCACTTTTTACGTGATACAAGAAACCTCCAAATGGGTATCAAAGTACGATCGAATATGATCATTCTTTCGAAAGTTTTTGAGTTCAACGATTATTTTTCATTATTTTTTGTGCGATCAAAAATTGGATTTTTGATTTTTTGAGAAAATTCAAAAAGTTGAATTCACGATCTTGTAGGGATCCCAAGAAGAAACATTTTTTCTCTCTAACTTTCTTCTCAATCTTGCGTTATTTGGCAAAAAATTCTCATTTTCTTTTATGTTTTTGAATTTTGAAAATACCATAACTCTGCCAATCTTGTTTTTATCGAAAAAAATGATTAGGGTAAATTGTTTCACTTTTTACGTGCTACGGGAAATTGTACTAACAATTCTTGAGTCTTCGAAAAAAAAATCCAAAAAATGCTCAAAATGTTCGCCCTCTTCGACTTTTCATCCAAAATAGATGGTTAACGAACTTGCCCTGTCTTCTTGGTCCCTCAAAATGTGTGCCGAAGGGCAATCCAATCCGATCATTCTTTTGAAAGTTATCGACTACACAGACTACAGACAGACACCTTCGTAAAAACCATTCTTTCTGACTCAGGGGGTCTCAAAACGTGGAGATTCCATCAAATCCGCGCAAGTCAATTTTCACATAAAACCAATACCTTCTCTTTCAGAATGAGGATGTAAAGAGTTATCATTCAAGTTCAAAAATGATCTGTTTAGCATCTAATTTCACCATTTCGTAGGAATTTATTCATTTTGGCTATAAATTATAGAAATATAATCATATGGGTAACCGTTTGACTGTTTGGTGGAAAATGCATGTATTTCGTTGATATTCTTCCTTATTGGTGGTGTTTGTAATTTATCTGCTGATGCTGGCTTCTGTCGGAGTTGAAATTGGATACGTTTTGCAGCTGCGGTTTCGGGTGTTTTGTGTCCTTCACAGGTTGTCTCTGGTCTCTAGTTTCGAGTTTTCCCTGTAACAACCGGAAAATGTATGGTGTTGTTCAAAATTCGTCATGTAACAGTGCTGTCGTTACAGAGCGGCAGAGTGTGTTGAAGATAACATAAGGCACCTCTGAATGCTCATTTGTTTTGTTCGGTTGATTCGCTCCCACAGTATTCTTGTTAAGGTAACGGTTGGCTTCAAATCGCTTACGCTAGACAAAGCATCCTTACCAGACACAGCCGGTGTCCTACTGTTTCCCAGGTTTGGTAGATGTTCTTGCTGGACAGATTGTTGATAAGTGAGATTTGCCTGACCATTACGCAGCTCACCATGATCACCATCCCGCATGATGTGGTCCCAGTGGTGGCTCCAGGGACGTACCGACAATCCTCGGGAAGCGAGAAGGGTTTGCAATGTATTCAAAGGACGCTCCATCATGATTAGGTTTTTTGGTATTCATTTTAGTCCCTTACCCCCTTCATTTTTGTCTATCTGGCGCGGCAAACACTATGAGAAACAATGCTACCGCCAATGTAGCATTCAAAGACATAAGAGGAAAGCTCAAGCCCTACCTCGACGACGACGCAAGAACACCATCGGTGTTATTGTTCTATTATTTTTCTTAAGATGTTTGTCTTGGGTCTCCTAACTCAGTGTTTCATCATCGGCCACGGACTAGGTCAAGTGGCTGATGAAGTGAAGATGTTGAAAACTTTACTGCGAAGTTTGAAATTTCATGCGAT
>WSXT02184326.1:0-15321 GCA_011762715.2 Neuroterus valhalla | reverse complement strand
TCAATATATTGAATCCGCCATTTTGGATTTTCAAAATCTGATTCCAGATTCGTAATCGGCGATCTCAAAAACCCACGCGTACATCTGTTTATCCAAATTTGGAATAATAGTTTGTCAATGTGACATTCTAGAAAGATTATTTGAATATTAAAAGCTTAAATTCTCAGAGTCAATATATTGAATCCGCCATTTTGGATTTTCAAAATCTGATTCCAGATTCGTAATCGGCGATCTCAAAAACCCACGTGTACATCTGTTTATCCAAATTTGAAAGAACAGTATTTTATTGTGACATTTCAGAAAGATTTTTTGAAGAATAAATGCTTCGATTCTCAGAGTGAATATATTGAATCCAAATTTCACAGAATGTAAAATTTTCAGTCCCCCATTTTGAATTTCCGAAATCTGATTTCTGATTCGTAAGCAGCCACATCAAAAACCTACGCATACATCTGTTTCTCCAAATTTGAAAGAATAGTATGGTCACCTAACATTAAACATTAAAATTTCATCATCAAGCAAATACATTATCGATCGTAAAATGAACTGTTTCGTGAGGTATTTAACTGTTTCGTGAGGTATTTTGAATATTCATTTATATCAAAACAGAAATTATAGTTGGAATTTATGTGGAGGACTATAAAGCAAGGGAGACTAGTACAAATTCAGAGCCGGGAGGTGAAAGAGGACCCAGGAGCAACATTGGATTTCATATTACGCAGGTCATTATTAATTACTAATACAGCAATGTGTTACTTGTCTATAAGTTATCTGCTGGTATAAATTTAGTATTGTGTGTATACCAGAGCTTTAGAGATATAAATAATCATCAAGATTTAACAGTCTAGGTTGTAAATAATTAGGCAATATGCAGTAAAATATAATTTACCCACTTGTAATATTCTAATTGTTTAAAACCCTTACAATATTTTTGCAATTTTATGTTTGATCCTTGGATTTTTTGCATTTTCAGATACACATAGCCGTAGTATTTATAGTTCTGAGGACATTTTATAAATTTTTAATTAATAATTATTGTTATGTACCAAATGTACCTGGAAATCATTACCTGATTGTCCAAGATAACATGAGTACTATGGTATAAGCAGAAAAGTATAATGGTGGATCCAACATTGTGGCCAAAATGACGAAAAAAATTACTCTTTTCTTACACGTGCTTTTACGTGTCTCAAAATATATATTTCTCTAGATTTTCTAACTTTCCATGCTACTCAATGTAGAGGTTTAATTTTGTGTATGAAATTAAATATGGCGTATCCAACATGGCGAATCCAATATGGCGACTTTCATATTTATAGCTCATATTCCGTTGACAAATACATTTTTATATATTCAGTGTCTTTCATGACATTCAATGTGATAATTTTTCTTGATGTGTAAAATTCAATATGGCGGATTAAATATGGCGATTGACATAATCAAAATTGACTATGTATCATTCATACGATCATTCGCGTCTCTAAAAGGGATATTTCCTTGCATTGAATCAGTTTTCACAACATATTCGAAATAGGAATTTCATGTGATGCGAAAAATCGAAAACAGTAGATCAAAAGTGGCGACCCTATGGATTTATTACTTCATATGAAAAAAAAAACTGTTCCCTTGCACCAGATATAATAGTATAAGGTTTATATTTTCATTGAACATTTCAGTTTACTATCAAAAATGAATTATGTTTGGTAATTAGATTTGTAGAATTTAATATTTAATTTTCGATAGTTACACAAATTTGAGAAAAAACGTGAAATCCGTAAAATTTTTTCATAAAATTTAACGACACAAGTTTAATTCTTTAATCACTTACCTCTCCAAGTAATGAGTGTTTCGACTGTGATCATAATTTCAACTGACATAATACAAGTGACCGAAACTTTGCGGACTACGCTCTTTAATACAGAGTAGAAATAAATATTAAACCACAAACAGACTGAATGTAAAATTTCTAGTCCGACATATTGAACCGGCCATTTTAAAATTGTCAAAATCTGCTTTAAGATTCGTGATCAGTGACCTCGAAAACCTACGTATACTTCTGTTTATCTAAAGTTGACAGAATGTAGAATTTCCAGTCTGCCATATTGAATCCGCCATATTAAAGTCGCCATATTGAATCTGTCATTTTAAATTTTCAAAATCTGATTTCATATTCATAATCAACGACCTAAAAAACTTATGTATACATCTGTTTATCCAAATTTGGAAGAATATAAAATTTTTTGTCGGACATATTAAATCCGCCATTTCGAATTTTCAAAATCTAATGAAACATTCCTAACAGGCGACCTCAAAAATATGGAATAGTGCGTTAACGTGACATTTATATCGCCGGTCTAATAGCGTGACTGAGAGGGTTATAGATACAGTGATACATTGCCTGTTCAAAATCGATGCTTTTCGTCACAGCGAATAAGTTTGAAAATAAGATTTGGGAATAATTCTTTAATGTGATAATCATCGCCCCTCCATACTGAATAATAACCCACCTATTAGGATAAAAAATGCAGAATTGTTGAAGATGTAAGCTACTCCAAACAAAAGGACGCCTATAAGTCTGAAGCCTCATCCGAGGACTCTTCTGAAAAAGGTTCTCCGAGATAATCGGACAAATAAGAGAGTGAGAGTGCGACGAGTTCTTATATTTCTTTGCCAATAAATACACGATAAAAATGGATTATTCATCCCCCTCGCCTAGAGTTTTCATCGCTCAACGAAGTGGACGAGGAGTGGGCTCTAGAGGGAATCGACGGATAGATGGTCACGAGAGCTGGGTTGGAGGAAGGAATGATGGGATGGATGATGGTAGTAGGTTCGAGATAGGCTTCAGGATAAAGAAAGAAGGAGAAGGCGACACAGACCGAGTAAGAGAAAGATGCAGATATCCAGATACCAAAAGGGAGACGATTGGGGTTAGGGAGGAAAACGACGTTGAAAAGAGGGGGAGATCTCGTTGTATCGATCGTTGTCATAAAATCCATTTTATGACTTGGACGCTGTCCAGTGACTGGTGTATTAGCCGTCGCATTGCCTCGCAAATAAAACTCTCTTCCACTCTTGAACTCCCTCAACCACCCTTTCGCCATTCGCTGAACTATCGTCTGCGTCTCAGGCCCCCTGGCCCTAGCTCGACGTCTGCAGGTTTATAGGCAAAAACATACTCACCAGACTTCTCCCATGCTCCTTATCCCTGTCACGTAGAAAGTGGATACTAAACTCGCATGCTCCCACCATTTTTTGCACAGGGTGCTCACGTACGTCATCAAGTGCCAGGGCGGCCCTTTGCTGATAGCATTCGGATGATTTTGAAGTGACTTAAAGCAAAAGACGAGCTTGTTGTTCTGTGAACAGGTCTCGCATGTTGTCACCACACAATACATACACGTATGTTTGAAGCCGATGTCTCAAGACAAAGAATGTCCAGTCGAGGACGTTCGTGAACTCCGACAATTAATCCCAATTGAATTAATCGGATCCTCCCTAAGCCACTGAGCTTGAATTTCATTATTGGCACGACAATCTTCCTAACGGCACGGCGTTTTGTCACGAGGCTCTGACCATCGTTTCACCACGATAGGGTTGACATGTGCAAAAGAGATAGAGAATTATCTTCCCTATAGTCTTCTTTGTTTATGTGTCTTTCTTTTCTCTAACTTCTTTTTGTTTTTCATTGAAGACGAGAACGATGGAGCCTTTCCGTCCTCGCACGTTCTTCTCCAGGCCAGATAACCGCTAGACGGGAATATTATAAATTTTCGAAACAGTACAGCACAGTCCTCAGATAAGGAGGGAAGTTGAACGAGCTCACATTAACGCGCCGGTACCGTGCTCGGGCTCCACCAGGCTACGGTTCCGGTGATTGATAAGCCGATCCTGACCAACGATAAACCGACTAGCCTTCATGCTTGTTTCCCAGTCCCTCAAGCCGGCTTGGTCGCCAGTCGACAGAGTTGCTAGGGGTATCTTGTACCCCATTTGACCGATCGCGGGTGCAAGCCCACGCGTCCAATCTTCCCTGGCACGCGATCATTCGTCTCCTTTAGACGACGCGACGCGACGACGGGATCGTGATTTCCAAAATGGTCGAATGGTTTTGATGCAGACGGTTATATTGAACTCGGCGTCAAGTTAGTAGAAAATCATTCAGATAATTCAGATCAAGAAGATTAAGGGGAGGAAATTTATAGCAGTCAAATGATATAAGTATCTTGTATAGATAACACAGGGCCACGAAAAGAAAACGAGGTGGACATTTTCTGAACTTGCTTCTTCTATATGTTTTTTGGGATTCTGTTCACAATCCTGTTGTCCATGTGACCCCATGACGTCTGGATCAAGATCAAACGAAGGTCGAATCCCTTGATTCGAGAAAAATAATTTGGTTGACAACAGATCCTGCAAGAACGTGAAATTTCTTGTCCAGACATGCTTGAACGTTATTATCTTAATGACCTCTGGAAGTCGTTTGGAGGTCATCTTAAAATCAAATTCTCTTTTGAATCATCCAGCTGGTATTTTGGCTAGGAATTGGTCTCCAAAGTACGCATCATTGTGTTTTTTGGGTTTGTAATGATGATTCTGGTGTCCATGTAACCCCATCACGTCGGGGACAAGGTCGAATGAAAGTCAAATCCCTCATTTCACAAAAAATAATTTTTTCAACCTTAGATTCTGAAAGAAAGAAAAATTTCACGTCCAGACACACTTTGACCTTTTCATCGAAAGACCTCTGGAAGTCATTTATTGGTCATCTTAAGTCAAATTCTCTCTCGAACGGTCCAGTTGGTATATCGGCTAGGCCTGAGCCTCAAAAATACGTATCATGCTTGAACCTTATTATCTTGATTTCATCTGGAAGTCATCTGGAGGTCATCCTAAAATCAAATTCTCTTTTGAATCACACAGCTGGTATTTTGGCTAGGACTGGGTCTCCAAACTACGTATCATTGTGTTTTCTGGGTCGCTGATTACGATCCTGGCGTCTATGTGACTCCTTACCTCTGCAGCAAGGTCAAATGAAGGTCGAATCCCTCATTAGGCCAAAAATTATTTTTCTGTCATCGACAAAGTCCCTAGGTGCAGATATTTGAGCCATCATGGCTGGCACAAAAAAAAAGTAGCCGTACGGTGCAGGGACTCGGAAACCCAGTTTCGGGAATTGACCAGGGTGAATGTGTAAAAAAAAGGCAAGTAAGTTTGCAAATCAACTCCTGCTCAATCATTCAGCCTTCATTCAAACCTAACCCAGACGTGCAAGGGTCAATGATACATAGTTTGGAGCCCAAGTCCTAGCCGAAATACCAGTTGAATGAATCAAAAGGAATTTTATTTTCAGATGATCTCCAAATCACTTCCAGAGGTCCTTTTGATAATGAAGTCAAAGCATATGTGGATGTAAAATTTTCCTCCTTTTTCAGAATCTGGTAAAAAAAACTTATTTTCTGCGAATTGAAGGGGTTCGATCTGCATTTGAACTTGACTCAGGCGTGATTGGGTCGCATGGACACCAGGATCATGTTTAGTGACCGAAAAACACCATTATTGGTATTTTAGAGACCCAGCCCTAGCCGATATAGGAGCTGGATGATTCAAAAGAGAATTTGACTCTCAAGTGACCTCCAAATGACTTCCAGAAGTCTTTTCAATAATAAGGTCAAAGCATGTCTGCACGTGAGATTTTTCGTTCTTTCGGAATCTGGTATCGAAAACATTATTTTCCTTGAATTGAAGACCTTGACCCAGACGCGATGGGGTCACATGGACATCAGGATCATAATCAGTGACCAAAAGACACAATAATATGTAGTTTGGAGACCTAGTCACAGCCGAAATACCAGCTGGATGATTCAAAAGAGAATTTGACTCCGTTCTTGCAGAATCTGGTGTCAACAAAATTATTTTTCTCGAATTGAGGGGCTTGATCTTCGTTTGACCTTGAACCAGGCGTGCTGGGGCCACATGGATACCAGGATCGTGATCAGTGACCCAAAAAAACAATATTACGTAGTTTGGAATTCTAGTACTAGCCGATATACCAGCTATATGATTCAAAAGGGAGTTTGACTTAAGATGACCTCCAAATGACTTCCAGAGGTCATTTTCGTGGAAAAATCTAGGCGGGTCTGGGCGTAAAATTTTTCGTGATTTCAGAATCTAGTGTCAGGAAAATTATTCTCTGCGAAATAAGGGGTTTGACCTCCGTTCGACTGTGATCCAGGCGTGATGGGGTCACATGGACACTAGAATCGTGATCAGCATCCCAAAAAACAAAGAGAACAAACAAAGTTGGAAAAGGTCCACCTATTTTTCTTTTTGTGGCCCTGTGTAATTGTTAGACTACTATATTTATGTTATCTGCCTTAAATAAAAACCAGCAACGCAATGTTTGAAATCAATACAGCATGTCAAGGTTCTGAGATATTAACTTGGATCATTCTTCTAATTACTCATGAAGGAGCAATAAAAATTGCCCAGTTAAGTAATCAAATTTGTTCTTTATCGGTTTTCTGTTAGGACTGTCCAATTTTCATTATGTTTGATAATGAAAATATATTTCTCTAATTTCTTAATAAAATAATAAATATATCAGATTGTATCAGCTTGTAATTTGCAAAATACTGAAAAAATTGAGTTACCCCTTTTAGGGAACAATATTCTTCTAAGAATAGGAAATATCTTTTAACCAACAAAGACCTCTGTTGGAAGACAAATCAAAATTGACGACTGTGATACGCAAGAACCACATTACGTCCTGGGATTTTACGACAGTCTTGGGAGTGTTTACTGGATCTTCTAATGAATTGGAGTGAAACGAGCTAGAGGTCTCGATTTCATCGCATGCTATCTAACCGTCTAGCCTAGATGGCAGAGGAGCAGACGAGGAATTTGCATCTTGGGTGAAAATTGAAATGCGCCGGCTCAGGACGGACAGAGAGGAGTATCCTGCGAAATGACTTTTATAATAGAATGCTCATGATAAAGCTCCGACTAAATGAGAACAGCGTTCCCAGCAGTGTAAAACTCATTTATTACATGGATGCTTGCATTGTGTGTGATCACGTCAGTTAAAACATTCTCCACACAAAACATAAACTCTTTACTCTCACTTCTTCTGATTCAAATTTTTTATCTAGTCATTCTTTTTATATGGAACTCGAGTTCCATAATATAAGTATTATTGCGAATGCCAAAATGCAGCAGAAAATTTAACAGAATGGAGATTTAATATTTAGAAAATAAGTCAAATATTTAGAACAAAATAATATGGCAAATTCGGTAATGTAGGGGGAAACATAGAATAATGAGAGCAGACCACAAAAGCTTGGATAATTTTCTCTGTCAACAGCAAAAACGTTTAACTGTGCGTAAAATTTGGAAACATTTGCGTGGCATTGACTTGTTTGTATCAAAAGAGTAAAACGGATTTTTGCCTGTCGTCCAGAAAAAAATGAAATATGCAGGCAACTGACGTTCATTCTAAACATCCTTTAATAAAAAAGATCGAGAATTGCAAAATAAATTAATTTGAAAAAAAGATTATAATTTCCTTCAAAAAAAATATCATCTTTTACAAAAGTTGGAACCCCTTCAACTTACAATTGAGATAATCAATTTGCGATAACAAAAAAAAATTGATTTCTAACAAAAGAGTTCATTTTCAAACCAAAGTGCTGAATTTTCAAATAACATTATGAATCTTCAACTAGGATAGTTGGAATTACTAACCAAGAAGATGAATTTCCAACTAAAATGATCAATATTTAACTAGAGAACTTCAATTTTCAACCATTAAGGTGAATATTCAAACAAGGAGAATTATTTGCAAATAAAAAGATTAATTTTCTACCAAAAAATACAATGTTTTAAAAAAATAGTTGAATTGTGAACTGAAAAAATAATTGTTTTCAAACGAAGATGGAACGGTTACATTTTGAGTTTGAAAACCCCATTTCATACCAAACATAAGAGTTATTTGCTGAAACAGAAATTCATAAACTAAAAGAGTTAAATTCTCAAACAGATGATTTTTTTTCAACAAGGAAGATCAATTATTGTCAACCGAAAATCAAAAACTCAAATTTAGAATTTATTCAAACAAATCAATTTTCAATTACGACTATAAAATTTTCAGTTGGAATATGTTTAATTCTTAGTTGAAAAAAATTACCTATAACAAAGAAAATTATCTTTAAACAAAAGGAAACTTACTTTCAAACAATTCGATTTTTGTGCAAAATGATGAAACTTAAAATACGATTGTAAGTGTTCAACTTAAACCAGAAAGACGAGCTTCTACCTGAAATGATAAACTCTCCACTAGAATAGTTGAAATTTGGAACAAAAATTAATTTTCAACTAAAAAATACAATTTTTTAACGAAATGGTTGAATTTTGAACTGTATAGGTAATCATTTCCAACTAAAAATAGAAAAGTAACATTTTCGGCTCAAAAATTAATTTTGAACCAAACATAAGAGTATTCAACCAGATTAATTTTCGACTGACATGAAAAATATTCAAATGCTTATTTTGAATTGTTGATCGCAAAAAAGAATTTTTGAACAAGAAAATAAAATTCCGAAGAAAAAGATAATTTGATACCCAAAAAACCATATTTTCAACGAAATATGTGAAAGTTCAGCGAAATAATTGAATTTTCAGTTCAAATGAAAAAAGAAAGTTACGAAGAAAATTTTAATTTCATACCGGAAATAGATTTTTCAACAAAATATGTGAATTGTCAACGAACTTATTGACTTTTAAATCCGTAAAGACACATTTTTTATTGAAATCATTGAATTTCAAACTAGATGAATAAATGAACCAAAATAATGAATTCTCAGGTAAAATTATGAATCTTTAACTGAAATGAATGTATTTATGCAAGAAATGTGAATTTTCAACCATAGAGAATAATTTTCTACAAAAGAGGCGAATTTTCAGAGAAAAAAATAAATTCTGAAAGTAAAAGTTTTATTTTTTATTTGAAAAATCAATGTTCAACTAAATACTCGAATCTTCACTTATTCACTCTGAATTTATTTCTAACAAAGTAGTACATTTTTAAACAGAGGTGGATTTAAGGTTAAAATAATGCACCTTCAACGAAAAAAATTAATTTCCGACAAAAGAGTTTAACCTTCAATCGAGTAGTTGATTTTTGAACTAAAAAAGATGGATTCGCAATGAACAATGTGAACAAATTTTCTATTATATTTTAGAAATGTTTCTCATCCGAAATCCTCCTTCTACTCTGGAAACTGCTGGAAGTACTTTCTTCATTTTAAATTAGGGAGAGGGAAATTTCAAATTTTGACGAATTTTAAATTAAAAGAGCGATTTCCTAATTTTCTCTCTTCTCAATTCGAATAAAAATCATTCGAATAAAATTATTATCTATTATTATTATGTTCCAAGTGAAATTATATGTCTCTACTGAAAATACCTGCCCTAGAATAGAAACTATAATTATTTTCTGAAATTGCATGTCCCAAGTCAGATAAATGAGGAGAAAGCAAAAAAAAACGTGATAAATACATTTTTTTGGAAAAAATTGAGAAAGTGATTTTTTTCTGTATGTTTGGGCTATCATCAATTTAAGTATCAAATTTGATTCAGCTAAAAAAAGTTTCACAGAGCAGAATAAAGTAAGATATATCCAAAAATTGCCAGAATTTTAACAATGAAATTTTTTATTCCCTAGGTTGGATCAAGTAATTTCCCGGTTTTTTAATTGAATTCCCGGTCATTTCCCTGATGTTGTTTCTATATGACTCAATGATAAAATGAGCTGAAAGCATGTACGCATTGGGTCGTCCTACTCGATTATTGATCAAAGTTCCTGTTACCAAATGCAAAAGCTGATAATCTAATTGACCTTATTACAACTATTAATATGTGCTGATTTGACTAGACTTCTTTTCCTCACTCTATTTTCTCCCAGTCACCACCCTTCGGAGGAGTAGAGCAATAAAGTAAAGTGCGCCATTGAGGGTAATTTTTATTCAAGAGACAGCATTGCCAGCGAGCCTAGGGCTTTAACCTAAATGTATGTTGAAAGTTCAGCACAGGATTTTTAATGTCACTGGAAAAGGAGAAATATAAAAATAGCCCCTCGCCAAGTTATTAAGACTCCGTGAGGTCTAAACTGTCGTGTCGGGACCTTCTCATAATCTTCTTTGTCCCTCACCTTCCTATATACCACCTTCCCTTACCCTACTCCTTTCTGACACTCCTTTTTTCATTCCTTTGGATCCTCTCATTTTTCTTTTTCCCTTCTCACATTTCTTCGTGGCTTTAAGCTTCGACCAAATTAAATACCACGTCCCTGTAATCGACTCCTGAGAAATTTTATAATTATCCCAGCTGCTGCTTCAGTCTGAAAATATCAGTGAAGCACGTAATCTACGTTCCGGAATTAAATGTCAAGAAATAAAAAAAATCTGCCGCCGCGCGAGCATATTCTCATGGCGCGCTACGCGCTTGGCTCGCTCCGCTCGTAAGCTTGAGCGCGTCTGGGGTGCGCGACATTCGAATCTCGCGCTTCGCGCTCGGCTGCATACGTGCTTGATTAAGTTCACATTGTAATGCATACATATAGTTCAAATATTGCAAAACTGCTGAAACCTTTATGAAGATATTGAATTTTCTTTTCGTTACGATGAAATTTTTTTTTTATAATAAGTTTACCCAAGGCTCTACTGGCCCTAAGGAACACATTCTCATTACAATACTTGCCACTGATATTTATATCCCGCATACTTTGGCTAGCAAATTGAATTTTTCATTGTTTAAAAAGCGTTGTCACGATTAAAATGAAAATATACGCCTTATTCAAGAAAAATTTCATGTAAAATTTGTAGAATTTTTGAAATGAACCATTTTTCTGAAAATTATTTCTTCCTGTCTCTTATTGTTTTGCTTTTCATACCTCGCATAGTTTTGCTCAAAAAAGGAGTTTTTCAATTTTTGTAACATTTTTCACGATTTAAACACAGAACTATGCATCTTATGAAAAATATGGTAAATATAAGATTTATAGGGATTTTCAAACCGAATAATTATTTTTGTTATTATTTTTTACACATTGCATAGTTTGAGCGGAAACATGCATTTTTGATTTTTCAAAAAGCGATTTTGATGGATAAAACCAGATCCATTGGTCAAAAATCGCTTGTTAACAAACTTGTCTTTTCTTTCGCGGCCTTGAAAAATTGTGCCAAAGCACAATCCAATAAGATCGTTCTTTTGAAAGTGATCGAGTATACAGATTACAGACTACAGACAGACACCTTTCTAAAAACAATTTTTTCTGACTCAGAGGGTCTCAAAACGTGGAGATTCCATAATATCTGCGAAAGTCAATTTTCACATAAAACCAATACTTTCTCATTCAGAATGAGAAGGTAAATAAGAAGTAGAATGTCGGCTGCTGTATTTGATGATTGTTACTTCTCTTTTGTTACAGCTTCTCCGGCTTTAACGAATACATTGTCATCGTGTGTCTCGTGCTGCGCATTCGATCAAAATCTGTCCGAAACGCGAACTTATCTAGATTACCCCTAACTCTAATGCATCAAATGTACATAATATTGATTTATATACCTCGTCCCTTGTTTTTCATTATTTTTCGTGCGATCAAAATGGGAATTTTCGATTTTTTGAGTAAATTCAAAAAGTTGCATTCGCGGTCTTGTAGGGCATCCAAAAAGAAAAAGTTTTTCTCTCTGACTTTCTTATGAATCTTTCGTATTTATCATAAAAAATCATAAGGATAAATTGCTTCACTTTTTACCTACTACAAGAAACTGTCCTTACAATTTTTGAGTTTGGGAAAAAAAGTCAAAAAAGATTTCCAAAATGCTCCCCCTCTTTTATTTTTCATCCAAAACAGCTGATTAGCAAACTCGACTTGTATTTTTTGTCCCTCAAAACGGGTGCCAAAGTACGATCGAATATGACCATTCTTTCAAAGTTATCGAGTTCACAGATTATTACAGTCTCATCATAATGAGAAGGTATTGGTTTCATGTGAAAATCGCCTTTCGCGGAATTTATGAAATCTCCACATTTTGAGACCTCCTGATTCCGAAAAAGTAGTTTTTACGTTTGTGTCTGTCTGCTGGTGTTGTTGTCGTCGTCGTCGTTGTCGTTGGGGTCTGTATACTCGATAACTTCCAAAAGAATGATCAATTGGATTGTGCTTTGGCACATTTTTTTTTAACCGGAAAAGAAAGGACGAGTTCGTTAACCAGCTATTTTGAATAAAAAATCGAAGAGGGGGACCATTTTGTACTTTTTTTGTACCTTTTTTTTCAAGAATCAAAAACTGTAAGCACAATTTCTTTTAGCACATCAAAAAAGAAACAATTTATCCCAATAATTTTTTTGGCGAAAACAGAATTGCCAGAGTTATAGTATTTTCAAAATTCAAAAATTTTAAATGAAATGAGAATTTTTAGCCAAACAACGCAAGATTGAAAAGAAAATCAGAGAGAAAAAATGTTTCTTTTTGGGAGCCCTACAAGAACGTGGAAAAAACTTTTTGGATTTTCTCAAAAAATCGAAAATTCCTATTTTAATCGCATAAAAAATAATAGAAACTAATCTGTGAACTCGATAACTTTCGAAAGAATGATCATATAAGATCGTGCTTTGGCACCCATTTTGAGGGGCTGCAGAGACAAGTCGAGTTCGTTTACCAGCTATTTTGGATAAAAAATCAAAGAGGGGCAGCATTTTAAAAATGTTTCTGGACTTTTTTTTCAAAACTTAAAAATTGTAAGTACGGCTTCTTGTAGTGGGTAAATAGTGAAACAATTTATCACCATGATTTTTTCGGATAGAAAACAAAATCGACAGAGTTGTGGCCTTTTCAAAATTCAAAAATATAAACGAAAATGAGAATTTTTAGCCAAAAAACGCAAGATAGGTAAAAAAGTTTGAGGAAAAAAATGCTTCTTTTTGGGAGCCCTCTAGGATGATCTCTAGAACTTTTCGAGTTTTCTCGAAAAATCGAAAATTCAAATTTTGGTCGCCCAAAAAATATTAAAAAATAGAAAGATTCATTTTTTTATTTAACCATGCAAGGTGCGAGAAAATATAAGTGAACTAAATTTGTGCACCAAGAAAAGCTCTACAAATTTGATAACATAAACTTTTTGATAAGAAAAGTAGTTTATGCTTCATATATAAAAAATCATAAAATGAATTCATTTTGATCAGGACAAATAACTATAAAAATGAAATACTCAATTTTTGAAAAAATGACTAATGCTTACACAGAAGATTGATTGAAAAAAATTATTCACCTTAAAAGTACCTGTAAATTTTTTAGAATTTTTTCCACTGGACGTGTAGGTTTCATTCAATATTGAAAAATAAAATTAAAAATAGGGATTTTTGGAAAAACTGCACAACATTTAAAAAAATAAGGCAACAAAACCCTTCTACCGCTATGGACAAACCTTGATCGAGTGCGCAGCACGAGACACGCAATGAGAATATATTCGTTAAAGCCGGAGAAGCTTTAACAAAAGAGAATTCACAGTCATCAAATCAAAGTATTCGACATTTCACTTTCGAGTTTCATATTCTCTATATGCAACTGTAGGGCAGTTAAAAGGCCATGCGTGTAGCGCGTGGTAAATTCATAACCGAGTGCGGAGAGTGAGGCGAGTTTATCATCGAGCGCGAAGCGCGAGATCCGAAAGACGCACGCCCTAGGCGCGCTCAAACTCACGAGCGAAGACATGTTTTATTCACGATCTTGTAGGGCTCCCAAGAAGAAAAATGTTCTCTCTGACTTTCTTATCAATCTTGCGTTATTTGGCTCAAAATTCTCATTTTCGTTTATATTTTTGAATTTTGAAAATGCCAAAACTCTGAGAATTCTATTTTTATCAAAAAAATCACAAGGATAAATTGTTTCCCATTTTACCTACTACAAGAAACCGTACTTAGAAATTTTAAGTCTTGGAAAGAAAGTCCAAAAAAATGTCCAAAATGCTCCCTCTCTTTTATTTTTGATCGAAAAAAGCTAGTTAACGAACTGGACTTGTATTTTTGGTCCCTCAAAGTGGGTGCCAAAGCACAATCGAATATAATCATCCTTTCGAAAGTTATCAAGTTCGCAGATTATTTTTCATTATTTTTTGTGTGATGAAAATTGGAATTTTCGATTTTTTGAGAAAATTCGAAATGTTGTATTCACCATCTTGTAGGGCTCCCAAAAAGGAACATTTTTGTTCCCTGACTTTCTTTTCAATCTTGCGGTATTTGGCTAACAATTCTCATTTTCTTTATTTAATTTTCGAATTTTGAAAATACCATAACTCTGCTAATTTCTTTTTCATCGAAAGAAAATGATAGGGATAAATTGTTTCACCTTTTATGTGCTACAAGAAACTGTACTAACAATTTTCGGTTCTCGGAAATTCTTCGGAAATTCTCTCCGATTTTTCATCCAAAATTGCTGGTTAACGAACCCGTCCTTTCTTTTCCGGTTTTAAAATTATGCCAAAGCACAATTCAATATGATAATTCTTTCGAAAGTTATCGTGTATACAGATCACAGACAGACAGACAGATACCTTCGTAAAAATAGTTTTTTCTGACTCAGGGGGTCTCAAAACGTAGAGATTTCATGAAATCCGCAAATGTCAATTCTCGCATAATACCAATACCTTCTCATCCATAATGAGAATGTAATTATGCGAAAAAATAAGGTGGACATTAAACGAATTTCAAATTTATTTATAGAAAAAATGTGTTTTATTAGATTTTGTTTCTTTGATTTTATTCACTTCGGTGTCCATTTCCAATGTTGTGCTACTCACGAGGCCAAACGAGATAGGCTGGGATGCAACGAAGGACATTAATTCGTACTCGCTTAGGCCGGATTAAATTATTTGCGCGAAGATGAAATGGCCTGACTTCATTTCCCTAGACATCTTGGTTGCGCCTCCTGAATAGTCCTGAAAAGTAGAGCCGCCTATATTTATACGAACCAAAGCCGTGCTCCCATTTTCGCCAGAGAAATTGGCTGCTGAGCTAATTCCTCGGGTATTTAATTTACGCAAATTAAGAAGCAGCCGTCCGAACCTTTAATCGGCAGAAAAACGCTACATCTTGACGCAGGCTAGTTACCTCCAGAATGACTTTCAATTAGCTTGCTGTGAATTTTCTCTAAAACCTAGATTTCTTGCAATTTAAAATTTTACTGCATGTAGCGCGTCCCCAGGTTGCGGATAGAGGGAAGGCCCCTGAGGTTAAACACCCCTGAGGTTAACTGCGAATACAAGA
>WSXT02184315.1:0-20712 GCA_011762715.2 Neuroterus valhalla | reverse complement strand
GGGGGTCTCAAAACGTGGACATTTGACAAAAACGGAGGGGGTCAAATTTTACACAAATCTAATACCTTCTCTGATGAAAATGTAAAAATACGGACTTGCATGATGGTAGCGGCAATAGAGTGTGTTGCCTGCCAGGTTGTGTAAGAGTTTTATGGAGTTGGTTTTATACGTGTGAGTGGAGTGTGAGGGAAGAAGTTCGGAAGGTGCGTAAGGGTACAGGAAGTGAATGGAGAAAATAAAAAGCGGTTTTCATCGGAGGTGGCGTTCAGGTAGAAAGGAATAGTAAGGTTAGGTTGTCAAAAAGTTAGATGGATTTTTATTTAAGAAAAGGACGGGCAGGTATTGGCACCGAGCACCAAAGTGATAACGAAAGCGTTGGGAGTGAGTTAAATGGAGGGATTCTTTCAGCACACCACGTGGCTGGGTGTCCAGAGGTGCGCGATGGAAAGGGAAAAAGATGAGCAGGGTAAGCGCAGGTAACGAGAAGGCTATTGATACAATGTCTAGCGCAAGTAAAGGTGACGATTTCTTGCTTAAAAAGAGAAAGATAGAGAATCAAGAGAGACCGAAGAAAAGCGTATTAGAAAGGGTAGTTGAACTGTGATGCCCTGAGTATTTTGATATCGGGATAAGGGGGCTAAGCCAGAAATGAGGGCTATGAGGGAGGATGGAAGGAGTAAGAAATAAGAATAGGTTTGATACAGAAGATGGCCGCAGGGTGGAGGGAGAGCTGAAAGGTATCCGGGACAAGGTTGAGAACATGGAAGTAGAGAAAGTGAAGAATTTAGGAACAAGAGGGAAGAGGCAGCGGCGAGGGAAAGGATGAGGAAAATGAAATTAAGAATGAAGAGGAGTGTGAAAGAAGAAAGAGAGAATAATATCGTGATAAGGGAGATGAGGGTGAGGAGCGAGGAAGAACGGGAAGGATTAGGAGCACTGCTACAAAACATAGGGGAGTGTCAGAGCAAGGTGGTTAAAGTGAGGCTTGAGGGGAAAAAGGGGAATGGAGTAGTGGTGGTGGAGTTGGAGAGCTAGCGAGATAAGGGGGTGATGCGAAGTAAAAGCAGGATTGAAGATGAGCAGGTCAACATCGATTACGATTTGACGTGGAATGAGAGGGGTATTCTAAGAATTCTTAATGCAGTTGGAGGAAAGATTCACAGGAAAAGAGAGGATCAAATCAGAACATCAGCCCCTCATCTTGTGAGTAATAGGGATGTGGTGCTGCTAAAGGCAGAGGGAAGAAGAATTTTCAATGGGTGAGAGGGAAATATGGACAGGGAAAGCAATAGGAAAGTACCAGTAGCACCTAGTGGAAGTGACTTTTGGAGGAAAGTCGGTGTAAGAGATGCGGGGGTAACTTGAAGTGAAGGATACAGGGTGTGTGCAAAAGAAAAGATTTAGTAAAGAGAAGAAGGAAATGGTGGAACCGTGGTTGGGTAGGGAATTTATGGAGGGAGTTTTTCAAAGAATCATTCCAGGGCTCGGGCGAATAGAAGAGAGATGCGAGAAGTAGAAGAACGAGAGAGGAAGGAGGGTCAGAGTCAAGTGATGAGGGGAGAGAGTTGCAAATGATACAATTAGGCAAGTCGGAGGCAGAAGGTTTGGACGGGGTGCAGAATCAAGTGTGAATTTTCGGCACACTAGCTGTCAGGGACAGGCTGAAGGAGGTAGTTAGGAAGGTATGTTGGGGTAGAAGGGTTTCCAGGAGAATGGCGGGAGGGGCTTTTAGTACCACAAGCGTACAAAATGTACACAATGGTACTAGCGGAGAAGCTGCGTAAATATGTCGAGGTGGAAAGCATATTGCCGGAGACTCAGGCAGGATTACGAGCGGGTAAGAGCACTATAGACGATATTTATATTTGGCAGCACGAGGTGGACAAAGAAATATTAAAGAAGGGGTCGAAAACGTACGCGTTTTTCGTAGATCTAAAAAGTGCTTTCCCATCGGTTTAGCGGAGGAGCATGTGGGAGGCGATGGAGGAGAGGGGAGTAGAGCAAGGCCTGATCGAAAGGGTGAGAGAGAGGTATGAAGAGACGAAAGATAGGGTTAGAAGAAGGGACAAGAGTTCAGAGGGTTTCTGGATGGAAAGGGGGTTGAAGCAAGAGTGTTTACTTAGCGCAATGCTTTTCGCGATCTTAATCGCTGTAAAAGAAAGGAAGCTAGAAAAAGGAGTAGTTGGTACATGGACAGGAGTCGGATAAGGTTAAATGCAGAAAGTCCAAAGATATTGTGTGCAACAGAGATGGTGAAAGATATAAGACAATGGATTGGAAATGGGAGGGGACGGTGGTGCAGGAGGGTATAGAGTTCATGTACCTGGGTTTCATATTTCAGAGGAATAGTGGAGTGAATGAGCATATGGAGAAGAGGGTGAAGAGGGCAATTGTTGTTGTGCAAATGTTTGCAGATGATTTTGAAATGAGGATGAAGCTGTTTGACTATCTCGTGATGAGTATGCCACTTGATGGAATAGGGGTGTGGGGTGGAAGGAAAGCGAGGAGGGCAATAGGATTCAGAAAAGATATATCAGATGGACACTGAAGTTGAATAGAAGTACACCTAGTTTTAATGTGAGAAGGGAGACAGGAAGAACGAATTTGGGGGTTTTGACAGGTAGCCGGGCGTGTGAGTATGAAGAAAAATTCTTGAAAGAGGGGGGAAGTAGGCTAGTGAGGGAATGTTGGTGGGAGAAGGAGAACAGGAGGGAAAGGGGAAAGATGAAGGATGAGAGAGAAAGGTGTTTCTGAGAAAAGAGGAGGGAAGAAAGGTGCATAAGATGGCTACGAGAAACGGCATGGTGAGAGAGTAGGATATATTTTTGTGAGAAAGGAGAGAAAGGAAGCCAGGAGATAATGGTGTGAATAAGATGTGGAAGCATGAAGAGCTCTGATAGGTACTGGATGGTTGATATTGTGTGAAGTGTGGATGGATGTTGAAAATAAGTATTTTGATGTAAAAAAAAAGTTTTGTAAAACATGGTGGTGTGAGCAAGTCAATTTCTCAAGGCCAAGAGGCTGGAGAATAAGCGCTTGTCTGTCTATATATCTAACCATCTTTCTATCTATTCATCCATATAGCAAAATACAATTAGGTTCATTTTCATTGAATCCATTTTAAATAAGACATGCATTTCTTTGAGGCAGCCAAAGGAGGTGGAGCAGAAAATAATAATGGAAGTTGAAATTTACTTACAAACAATTTTATTTCACTGAAAAAATTGAATTGATTTATTTCGTTTTTATTTACACTTTCGTAGGTTGACATTACAAGTTTGAACAGCTGTAGTGATCATCATTATGTAGTTAATTTAGTCATGCTTTTGATGTAAAGCAACTCCTACTATTAGAATTTTGTAACATTAAATTCATTTCATTAATTCTTCAGCTATTTTTGATAATACTCGTTGTGATGGAACTATATAGTTGATTATATTGACAATGTCTTGGTCAAGAAATTTAGTAATGCAGTCATTCTAATTTCGAATAATTCATTTTTTTTTCGATGGATACAACGAATTTTATATTCTTTGACACATTCCATTTCGATCACAATTTTTATCCTCAAAACTTTAAGCCTAATGTTATCTTTAAATTTTACTCAAAATTATGGATAAAATGTACCTAACTATTAGGTCAGAATACTTCTTATCCACAAACGTTTCATGAATTAGCAAAATGCTGCATATTTTCATTAACACTCGTAATTTAGTATCTGCATATCAATAATTTTGTAGTGGTTATGATCATCTCCGTTAGGTGGCGCAAACATCGAAAGCACGAAATTGGAATTTCATTGTACTTGCTATCATCGCGACGCACAGTGGGAGCAAATGCGAAAAAGCTGGCCAAAACTCCGCAAAAATATTATTTTTCTATACGATTCTTTAAATGCATTTTCTTAAAGGGATGTTAGGACCACTGAATTCCGAGATTTAAATACAAAAATTACCAAAAGCTTGCTTGAAGTATCGCTTTAAATTTAGTGTTTGAGTGCAAAGATTCGTGCGCGTGCAAGGCGCTGAAACACGTGCGTATGCGAATGTGCGTCAGGCAGTAAAAAAAGTTTTTGTTTTATTCTGCAACATGGCTGAGGCACATTAAGATATGTAGAATTGACATACATTATAGACAATTAAAAGATTACTATTAATTTTTTCCAGATTCAGTTAACAAGCGTGGTTTTAAGCGGAAGGAACTTTTCTACCTTCCAAAAGAACACTTATAAGACAAAATAGGTGACATGTATGAATTTTGTGCAGAAAAAAGTGAGTACTCAATTAAAAAATAATGTTGAGTTAACCGAGAAACAAAAAACGGCTATACGCACTAATATAAAGAAAGCAGACGACTAATGAAATGACCAAGATATGAACATTTTTATCATTGAATCATTTATTTCATAGACGTAACTATATTCAATCTGTCATTTCTAGAAAAACTCAATGGAAGACATGTACTTGACAAATATAAAAAAGAATACGCTTAGTATAAAAATTTTTTAGAGTTCGTGTGCACCATTGGTATTCAGTGACCTCTCAAAACCCTTGATACCGGATAATGTTACAATTATTTATTATTTTAGGTAACTAGCCCGACAAATTAGATCCGACATTTTGTTTTTGAATTTTTGACACTAGATTCGTAATCAGCGACCTAGGAAACCCCCTTACATCAATCTTGAAAAGAATCAAAAATTGATTTAGCATACTCGCCCG
This sequence comes from Neuroterus valhalla, assembly GCA_011762715.2. Lineage (NCBI taxonomy): Eukaryota > Metazoa > Arthropoda > Insecta > Hymenoptera > Cynipidae > Neuroterus > Neuroterus valhalla. Next base: position 15,991 of record WSXT02184315.1, on the reverse strand, counting down.
CCGTATTGGATCCGCCATTTTGTTTTTGAATTTTTTTTTCACTGGATTCGTAGTCAGCGACCTCGAAAACCCCCTCACACCAATTTTAAAAAGAATCAAAAATTTATCTAGCATACTCGCTTACCATTGCGCAACGATTGAAACTTTCGAATCTGAAGAAAGAAGAAGCACAAAATTGGGGAAGGATGTTTCCATTCTGTTTTTATGGAAGAAAGTTTCATCGTTTAAGAAGAAAAAACCAACAATTTTTGAACACTTCAAAAAGCAAGGAGCATCAAGTTGGTTTGCAGAAATGCTTTCATTCTTGTACTCCTGTTTGTTTTTCAAAATGGTTCGTGTTGAATATATAAAGTTCAGAACAATGAGTGTTACGAATCGTTCCATTTTTACATGCTCATCATTTATGATTGCGAAAGTATTAGAATCGCCCGAAATTTTACATCTTGAATTTCCAACGGATCTCCACGTTTTTTTACAAGACTAAAAAATTGTAAGCATGGCTTCTTGTAGTACGTAAGAAGTGAAACAATTTATCTAGATGATTTTTTTGATAAAAAAAAAATTGACAGAGTTGTGGCATCTTCAAAAATGAGAATTTTCAGTCAAATTACACACGAATGAAAAGGAAGTAAGAGAGAAAAAATGTTTCTTCTTGGGAGCCCTACAAGATTATCAATACGAGTTTTTGAATTTTCTCGAAAATTTCAATCAAAAAGTAAAAAATCCGAACTTCTACTGTACAGCACATATTTGAAAATAAAAATTTTATTACATTCTCATCATTTATGATTGAGAAAGTATAAGCAACACCCGAAATTTCAAATCTCTAACTTTTAACGGATCTCTACGTTTAAGGACCTCCTGAGGCCGAAAATCATGTTTTGGCGATGGTGTTTGTATGTCCGTCCGTATGTCTGTCCGACTGTAAACATGATAACTGCCCAAAAATTACCGGATCAATCGGTCTTTGGTACACTTGTTTTTTGTATAAGCACGAGCGCGCAGCACGAGGTTCAAAATGTACGAGCGCGAAGATAGCAAGTTTTTGCTATCCAAATTAAATAATACCGAGATGAGAATCGTCAAAAGCAAATATTTCCAAATGAACTTAGCGAATAAAGGATTTTAATTATTCTCAATTGGAAGAATTGAGAAATGAGAATTCGAAATTGAGAATTCATAAAAAAATTTGGAAAAAGGGGTACATACAAATTGTAATTTTTTAAAGTGGAATGATTCTCAATCAGAAAATTTTTATGACTGAATAATTCTATATATAGAATAGGACAATTGATAATGGAGACGATTTCAAATGTTATAATTAATAAACAAAGTCCTCAAAAACAGAATAATTGAAAATTGAAATTGTTATTTGACTTAATCCCGATGTAATTTAACTTTAGAAAATGTATGCACTAAGTTATGTCTCAAGCTAAAAATCTTCATTTGAAAACGTCAAAATTGGATAATTTCAGATCACAATTTAAGAATAAGACAACTTCAAGTTGAGAGTCGAAATAATTCTTTATTCAAAAATGTTCAACGTTTGATAATTACAGATTCATATTTCCGAAATGTATTCATTGATATTAAAAGTACACAAATTAATAATTTTTTGATCGGTTAAGAAATTTTAGTCATATTCAATTTTTCAATGAGATTCTTATTGAACCTGTTACTAGTTCCACGAATTGTTCTCCGAAGTTTATTATCTCATGATAAAATAACTGAATCAGATAAGTAACTTATATCAACCTAAGTTATAAGCTGCGTCTCTGGTAGCAAAGGTAGTATGACTTTTCCCTCGCGTGAACGCACATTGAATTCTTAAAGAGACTCCCGCGACTTTCGACGGTATTCCACCAATGCATTGCGCTGGAAATCAAAATAATGATCTTAATAAATAATTATTATCTTTTCACATACAATTTTCTTAGGAGCTAAAATATAAATCCATGGGCCTCACATAAATTGTGTGTTTCTTTGTGTGGAAATTTCAATCATGTATACTCCTTGGTTAGGATCTGTGAGGTTTCAATCAACCCTCCTCCCAACTAAAGCAATTCTTTTGGACTAACTTTTTACGTAAATTTATAGTGCACTCTACTGAAACTCTACACAAATGAACAGCATCAAAAGGCATAACATACTCATTTCTGCTTCTTGTCCGGTAGACATCTTCTTTCTAAAATCTCCAAGTTCAATTTTTCCTGAAGGCTGTGAAATTAAATAACTTATTGCATTTATAAATTTTGTACATCTCATTCTTAATGGGAAGGTTTTGGTTTTGTGTGAAAATTGACTTTCGCGGATTTGATGAAATCTCCACGTTCCGAGACCCCTTGAGTCAGAAAAAATTGTTTTTACAAAGGTGTCTGTATGTATGTCTGTCTGCTCGTCTGTCTCTCTGTTGGTCTATCTGTAGTCTGTAGTCTTTAGTATGTAATCTGTGTACTGGATAACTTTCGAAAGAATGATCGGATTGGATTGCCCTTTGGCACACATTTTAATAGACCAAAAAGACAAGTGAAGTTCGTTAACCAGCTATTCTAGATGAAAAATTACATTTTCCCCGTATTTTGTAAAAGTATATATCAAATTGAATACTAGAAGTTTTCATTACGAACCTACCCTGATGAACGTCCCAACAATCTGAAATTACTTCGAAATCTTGAAGTATTCGATTTCGCTCTGGGAGTAATAACATGGAAACTATGATTCGCAGTGAAACTTCTGCCTGGAAAATTAGTTCTAGAGAGTATCTCCTCTTCTCCCGAATTTCTGCCAGCATCCAATCCGAGTCCGATTTCGCAGTTTCTGACATGAGAAAATATACCCACCCATGCATTGTGAACATTATATTTCAATTTAGTGTCACGTTGCAAGGCACGTAATTCCCCGTGTAAGTAAACTTGCCTGGACTACGCACAGTCACTCGAAATGGGAATAATATTCCCCTCGCGAACATTTATTCACTTTACTAAGCTAGGAAACTCTTGTTAGTCTGATAATCCGATATTGCTCGATCTGGCATTAAAACGTAAATACCCACCATATGGACTTAAGTCCATGCCCGAACACGAGGAAGCAATTAGCGCAAAAATGAAACGAGAGACCGTCCACTTGATGGACATTCAACTCTATGATCCGGAGTTTGTATATTTTTATTCTATTTTGCGATGATGCGAATATCTATAGACCTTTCTTGACATTTTTATTTTCACTTCTGGCTCATGAAATTTGAAGGTTAAAAACTGGCGTCTGCTCCACCCTATAATGAATTCTTCTTTGCCTTTCAAATTCAGAACCTCTGATACCTTCATATTTCTACAAACATGTGTATCATTGTATGTCCCAACCAGGTGTTCGTAATTAGAAAGTGTTTATCTAAGCACGGATTCATTAGTATTTTCCTGCCCGTATCTTTGCGCTGAAAATCGACCCAGCTTTTTATACCCACGAGTAGTATGATCCTTTTTTAAGGATTGTGATTGGCTAGGTCATCATTCAGCGAAGGAATCTTTTTCCTCCCTTCTATATCCATCGACTAAATTGTGGCACTCCCGAATGAATAGTCTCCTGATAGTTCAAATAGTCTGAATAGTCTTCTTGTGAGAAAGCAATTTTGAGAGACCATATTTTTCCCATCTGGTAAAAAATATACAATTGAACAGCCCCCATAAAGTCACATGAGACCTTTGAAAAGCTTTCAAAATACTTCGAAAATGTTTTCATTCATTAAAATCTTTTGGGAATCTCTGGAATCCGTGGAAATCCTCCTCGATATCCTGGAAAAATTGATGAACTATTTGAATTCCTTGGTACCCTCAGAAATCGAAAGATCATTGAAATTTCATTTCATTCCATTTTTTTCCTTCATTCTTCGGAAACCTATTAAAGTGCCTCTATATTTTTAGAATGTAATCGATATCTATCCTGCATACCTTTCAACATACTGGAATTTTCTTCGTTTTCTAGGGAACTCTCCGGAAACCCTTGAACTAGCTGAGTTTTCGGTGAATTCTTTAAAATCTCGGAGGACCCTTGAAAGTTTATAAATTCTAGGAATCTCTCGGGGAAGGATTTAAATAGGAAGGGATCATCAATCCCTAAGAAGGCACTCGTACACATTTGGGAATGTTTGAATATAGAACTTGAGGAAAGTAATGTTAAAGAAGAGGACATAACATGACATTGGGCAGAGAACAGAAGATGAGTGGGGAGGAAGACGGATGCAATTCGAGATCAGGAAAACAGGAGGAGAGGGGAGAGTGAGCGGAAAAATTATATAGGCTTATTATGGGATATTGAAGAAAAGAGGCCTTATAAAGAAATAAAGTCGTAGTGAAGATGAAGATATGGCTCGATAAGAGCAGGCGAAAAAAGGTGAAGGAAAGGCTCCCGAAAAGTTAAGGATAGGAGGTACGAAAATCTTAAGGAAGAAATAAAGGCAGATAAATGAGAGGAATAGAGATGAGGATTATAAAAGATTTATTAGCTGAGAAAAAGATGGGGATTGTTTGAAGGAGCAGAAACGAGGATCAATGACAGGAGAGATGATGATATGAGAGGAGAAGTGGAAGATTGTAGGAGTGTATGCAAATAGGAATATGAAGAGGGAAATTTAAGGTTGGGAGAGTTAGATGAAGTGGAGAAAAAGAATTGATAGAGGAAGGGAATGGGACAAGAAGGATTCCAAAGACAAAGTAGTTACTTGGGAGTAAAAGGAAGCTACTGAGTGCATTATTTGGAAGACATAGAATGGTGGATCTTGAACGATAATATTGAGAGTAATAAGAGGGAAGAGTACACTCATACATGGTGAAAGACAGGAACAGTATTAGACTGTCTTTGCGGATGATCATGAGAAGCAAAAGTGACCGGAAAATATACAAAGGCTTATGATGGGAAATTGAAGAAAGGAGGCATAGAGTGAGATTGGTCTGAAGAGGAGGAAGACTAAGTTACACGTGGAAGGTCAAGGGAAGAGGTCGAGAAGGAGCGGAAGAGAGAAAAATGAAGAAGAAGAGGGAAGAGATAATGAAAAACGAATAAAGTCATAGCGAGGATGGAGACGTGGCTCAATTAGATGAGGCGAAAAAAAGTAAAGGAAAGGAAAGCGAAAAGATATAGGTAGAAGGTACAAAAATCCAAGAGAAGAAATAAAGACCGATGAATGTAAGGAAGAGAAATAAGGATTGTGAAATATTTGATTGCTAATTAATTTAAATGGAGATGGTTTGGAGGAGCAGAATAGAGGATTAATGACAGAAGAGATGATGATATGGGAGTAGGAGTAGGAGATTGTAGAGGTGTATGCAAATGGGGATATGGAGAGAGATTATTTGAGGTTAAGAGAGTTGAAAAGGCGAGGAAAAAAGGAAATAAGAGAGAGGAGTACACTCATGTGGGGTAAAAGACAGAAATAGTATTAGACTGTTTTTATAGACGATCAGGTGAGAGAGACCATCAAAATGATAGATAAAAGTAACGAAAGAGAGAGGAAAATCCGACAATTGGAAACAGCAAAGAGACTCAGGAAGAAAAGACTAGGAAAAGTTTATGGGTCAGCGAGGGGAATAGAAGAATTAGGAAAAAAGATAAAGATGGTCTCTCGAAAAAGGAGTCAGCTTAGAGAAGAAAAGAGGTGGATGAGTTGAGAAACGTAAGGAGGAAAAAAGAAAGCTGAAAAAGAATTTGAGGGTTGGAAAAAAGGGAACAGTCTTGTGGAAAAATACAGAGGGAAAAAATGGTATAATTCGTTATGTAGTAGGGAAAACTGAAAAGGGAAAAAAGTTTGAACGGGAGGCAGAGAAGGTTAGCACAGAGGAAGAAGCATGACAAATAGAAGATTATGAGAGGAAGAAAAAGAGAATTAGTAAAGATAATAGGATGTAAGAATGGAGAGGAACAGAGATGCCGAAACGGTCAGGGGAAGAGGTAAAACAGGTACAGAAAATAAACATGAGAGCGGATTTGAATGAGTGGTTGAAGAAAAAAGGATGGGAGAAGTGACGCTAGGTGTAGGAGAAATGTACTCTTGGTGGATGGTAAGGAAGAAATAGCGGGTATATTTATGGTATTGAAAATATAATTAGATAAGGAAAAACGAAGCCTTTATACAGATTAAGCGATAGTACCGAGATTTGAAAAGGGAGAAGAAGGGGAGAAAAAATGAACAAAAAGTGGAAAAGGTGGGAAAGTGAAGGTAGGAAAGGAATCTAGGTATCATGGTTTTATCGTGCATAGAAAGGAGATAGGAAGAAGAGAGTTTGAAAAAGACTAATAAAGTTATATAAGGTTGTTCGACATGCCAGTTTTGTTAAAGTTAAGCTATGGGGCAAAGATATGGGGATGAAAAAAGATGAGAACACAGAGAAGATGAAAGAGAGATAAATCAGATAAACACAAAGGGTAAGATGGAGAATGCTGGTTTCTATGATGAGAGAGGAGTTCCAAAGAGAGAGGGGCAATAATGGAAATGATGGGAGAACAAAGAGCAGGGAAATGCTTAACTCAGGTAAAAGAAAAAGAAAGTAGAACGGTAGATCAAATGCGACGAGAAGAAGAGGAAAGAGTTCTATCGTGATCATGAAATAGGTATGGGGAGCACTATTGTTTATGAGGGGTTGAATAAAAGAGGCAGAGGGGTGCAAGTAACAGGAAAATAGAAGAGGATAAGGTTATAAGGATGAATGAAAGGAGGAAATGCATTGTTAGAAAGATAAGGAGGGATAATTCAGAGTATGTGAATGTTCAAAGGAGTAACAGACGCATGTACGCAATGATTATTTGAAAGGATGAAAAGAGAAAAAAGGACAGCAAAGAAGTGTTAAAAAGATTTCAGGAGAAGATAGAATTGGAGAAGAATGGATCGAATAGGTAGGGAAAATGAGAGAAGTGAAAGGAGAGGTGTGAGGAAGTGTGGCGAGAAGAGATAAGGATAGGGAAGAATAAGAATATCAAGATACAATCAATAATGAAATGTGACTGATTGAGGAAGACTACTCAATTATCTAGAAAGTGGATAAGGAAGAAAGAGATAAACAAAAATTTCTAAACAAAGATGTGGGAATGAAGTAGAAGAAGCAATGTATTGGAAGGAAGTTGGAGAAAAAACTTTCGGAGTATGCGAGTGGGTAGCAGAGACTTGAGAGCATGTATGGGATGAGTGTATGTGAGGAGTGAAAGATAAGGGATAATAAGAAGGAGTATCGTGCGTTTTGCGATACACGAAAAGAGGAGGATGGAAGGTAGAGTAAGACGGCAGAAAAGGCTAATACAAAAGAAGGAGTATGGAAATCAGTAGAAAGGAAGGAAAAATGGGGAAGATTCATTTAGGAGATCCAAAAAGCAGAATGGAGATATCATTTTATAAATCCGGTGGGTGGGATAAGGGGGGAAATGACGCAACAAGAGAAAGGTGGAAGCATTAGTAACGAAGATAGTATGTATCACAAGGAAAGAAATATAGACGACGATAAGATCATTTAGAAGGAAAAGACAACACATCTAAATGAAATTACGGATGGATTTTGTGAATTTGTGAGAAGGCCATGAGGAGAGTGGGTCCAGAAAATGTGGAACAGGGTATGTAGAGGATAGGAATGGACAGAAATATGAAGAGAAGGAATGGTGGTATCAATAGTGCCAAGTCTCCTTCTGTTTAGTATAATTATCTTAGATTCTGAGGAATAGATGAAGAAATAAGAGTGGGGTAAGGCACGCCTGAGTGAGAGAAAATGCACACATTGGATAAGAAAAAAAAGGCCGAATGCGGATGAAACTGATTACCGATTTCCAAAGAGGGGAAAGAAAGGAAGGAAGGATAAATAGCAAGATGGGAAGAAGGTATAGTGAAAGAGGTATATAGTAAGAGAATATAGTAATATAGTAAGAGAAGAGACCTAAAGGAATAACTCCTGAGCGAGAAAAGGAAGGAGGGTCAGGCTCTAAAATTCTAAAAGAGCCTAAAAGAGGGGAAGGGAGTAGAGTAAGGCGAGTAAGTGGTACGGCGGAGTTAGAGAAAGAGGACAGTAGTGTTGACGCGTTCGGACGAAGAAAGGAGAGATTATTCTAGAGAGCGTCAAATTAAGAAGAAGTAAATAGATGCTATTATTAATTGGTTAGAAGAGATAAGGAAGTGTAAGTAGCAGACACTTGAGTAGGGATAGGGAGATTCAGATAAAATTGATGGTAGAAGGTGACGGGAAGATGAGAAGTGCTATATTATCTGGAAAGGTTGGAGGGCAAGAAATGGACAAGGAAAGGGCGGAACATACTAGGAAATAGAGTTGAAGAAGTAATGTATTCCAAGATGGATGGAAACAGACGATGCAGGGTATGTCAAAGTGTAAAAGAGACAAAAGAGCATTCATGAGATGGTTGTACAAGATGAATAAAGAAGAAAGGAGGGCAAGAGAATGTTTAAAAGTTGTCAGGGAAGAAGAGGCTGAAGGAGAAATGAATAAGAGAGGTATAAATGGCGGTAAATGTTAAAAAAGGAGAATTAAAGAGTGTCGGGGAAAGAAAATGGGAAGCATAATTTTAATTTTCCTTGATGAGACGCGTTTTTATTATTTCATTGGGCTGGCCTATTAATCTCAACCCTCATTCCGTTTCCTTCTTTCTTTTCATTGTCTATCCTGGTATAAGGGAAGAACGAAAATTATGCTACGCCAAAATGCTTTATTTCCTTGAGGGACTTAACAAAGGTGAATGGAACTGGTTAATTACATTGTTCTGTAGGTCGTGAATGTGAAATTACGTCTGCCGACCAGAAGCTAGAATGAAAAAGGAGACCACAAGTGGAGGGTCGTTTAATGTTGAGAGTGACAGGATAATTACTGAAAATTTTAAATAAACGCTTGTCTATCTCAGGAAATAATATATTCTGAAAAAATTAGCCTTTTCATACTCAAAAGGCTTCCAATTTTACCGAAGGAGGTTGTTTCTTCTGAATTTTACAGTAGTACAGAAATTTAATGAAACTGTTTCAAAAGTTTTTTAACATATATAACTTAATAACCAGGTATGAAATATTCACGGAAGTCTGCACAAAATACTAGCCTCTTTTTCCTATCCGAAAATATAATCTCCATCTAAACTTCAATATTAATGTAGTCACTTCTGGTTATATAAACTTCGCAAAGATCCTGAATATTTAAAAACTTTCATACAGGAATCCATTCTGAGTTTATGGGCACTCAATCGACATACGTATTAGTATTCATGGAAAGTTTCAATTTTAGATATTTTCATGAAATGTATGTTGAGTGACTTTGGCTGTTTGCAGGAACTCTCTCGAGTTGTCACTTGAATGAGTCAATGCAGTTTTCTTTACTCTGCTTGGAATACATGTCACTAGACATGAAAAGTTCCATCACTTTAGATATCCTACAATTCTCTTCCCATCCTGACCTTTCTTTTCTTCTGTAGAATTGATTTCATACTTATGCTCCCTTTTTCTATCCTTCCACAATCATGTGGCCAGAATGTTAATTTCGATTTATTTCGCTCAAATAACACCTATCTCCTTTCTAAATCCTTATCTCAGTACATATTTTACAATCCTGTAATTATATCTCTCACATGCCTAATTAATTCCTTTCATTCTTTTCGGAACTCTTCTTGAACAAATTTTACTTTTCCGTCTAGCCTTCTTATTTATGTTTTTTTGTCATCATATTCCTCAACAACTCTTCCTCTTTTGCTGAAAAAATGATTTAATACGCAAATGAACCTCTTCATTCCTCTCTATACTATGCTTCTCTAGAGTCTCTTTTTATCTAACAACAGTCTTTTACCTTGCGAAAATTTTCTTTCTCCTTGGAACCCAGAAAACCCAACTCTTTTAACAATTCCACCCCCTCGTTATTATTATTCCCTTATCCGTACTCCGCCCTACGCTTTCTTACTCTGAAACTTATTTGTATTTCTTCTCCTTCAAAGCCGCTTGAACAACACTGAACAGAAGAGGACCTTATGTGCACCCATGTTTGTGTCCCCTTCTTGTGGAGAATCCCCTCTTCTTCCTCCCTACTATGTCCACCCTCATCTCGGTCTCAAACATCATTTCCCTCATCCTTCCTTAGAAATTTCCATCAGCTTTTTTCCCCTTGATGGACTTGCCAAGCACACTCTGGTTCGCGGAGTCAAATGCTGCTCTAAAAGCCACACATAGTGTAACCCGTATCTCTTTCTATATGCAATAGGAGAGTTTCTTTTCTGAAGTATTTCTGGTTGTTTGGTATACTTTTTTCTTCTACATGTCTTTTCAGCCATCTTCTTTCTTCCAGCTTTTTTCCATCAGCGGTGGTACCATCAGCATTGTCTCCTTCACATTCCCAAAACTCACCCCAAACCTTCACATCTTTCCTCTCACCCTTCCTCCACCATATTCCTGCACTCCACCTTTCACGCTATTTTCACCTTATTTCTATTCATACTGCACGAAACATTTTCTTCCCTTATCCTCATTGTTCAATTTCCCTGTATTGATCAATTTTATTTGGGATTGTATTTTCACGAATAATATTTTAGGCTTGTACACATTTTGGACATTCTGATTTATTCAAGTACGCCAAAGAGAATAGGAAGAAACTCTCTTACTTCTTTCTTTCTCTCCCTGACAATGTTCTTTCTTGCATTTCAGTGAATTCCCTCTTTGTTCTCCAATACTATGCTTTACTGTTTTCTTACTCCCATAATTGTTTTACTTCTTCCTAGCTTCCTTCTACTCTCCTTTCCATTTCTATCCAATTCTGTTACAACCTGAAGGAAAGATTAAACTGCTCCCTCCTTCATATTCATTGATCTCTCATTTATGTTGTTCCTACTTGAATTTCCTCCCATCATTCAATATTGTAATTTTCCATAATCTCTTGTGTCAGGATGACGCAAAAGTTATCCAAATCCAGTATCTACATTCTCTAATTTCCTTCTCTATTCTAAATCGGATCATCATATTCCACTTACTTTCTTTCCTAATCTTTTTCAGATACTCTGGTTCTCAACCCACCTAATCATCTTGTACCCCTTATTCTACTTGGATTCCATAACTTTTCTCCACCCTACTTCTCAATCTCTTACTATAATCTACAATTCTATCTCCTGCCATTCAACCCACCCTTATTGCATGCCTTATTCTTTCATCATTTTATGTCTCTCTAACACCCACCTCGAACTTTCCAAATTACCTCTATTCTCTCTATTCCTGATCTCCCTTAGACAGTTTTTGTGCAATTTGGCTTCCCCCTCACCTACCCCACTTCTCTTTGAAGTTCCACGCCCTTTTTATTTGCCTCACTATCATTTTCTCTCTTCCTATAGTTCCTCTCTTCACATATATCCTGGGCAGCTCCAACTCACCCCCATCACCCATCTCGAAAATCTTTCGTGAAGACTTTGTAGCATTATTTTGAATAATTATTTATTTGAGCCACGTATTTACCTGATGCAATGTGACTTCGCGCGGAAATTATTGTGAAGGCGGGAGCCTTGTTTGCGTAACCACCAATCCGGCGGAAATATAAGAGAAGTATCGATAGATATGTGATGATTGATCTAGGGAGTGGGAAATTTTTCCCGCTCATGTGAAACGCACCGATGCTTCACTTTGTCGTTGTCTGTGAATGTCTCCGTACGTGCAATTTTAAAATTATTTGATGCCGAACGGGTAATTGTTCATGCGTCTGACTTTTAATATTATTTATTGACTGTTGCTATGTGTGAAACGAAAGCGCTGCGCTTGTATACTAAAAAACCACGTATTCTAAGGTATTTCTTATTTATCTATGTTAATTTATTGAGAGGTGGATATTTGATTCGTGAGACAGTTTGTGAATACGCGGGAACTTCTCAATGTTTCAGCGTGGCGTTTGTTACCGGAAATTAAATGATTCATTTAATTCTATATGGATACAAACATTTCAACGTATTTTTTATTCTAAATAATTGACTTAACTAAATAATATTCTAACCTTTTCCTAACTTGTAGTTCGTTGCCCCACCTTCCCCTCTATTCATACTCCACTTTACCGTTTCTGTTCCTGAAGCAAATTATCTTGGTCTCACTTACATTCAGAATACTAGACGATAGAGGACTCAACAGACACCTCTCTCCTCTCATAGCCTGACACAGTACCCTCCTGTTTACCAAGTCAAACCCTGCTTTGATATCTACGGACAGCGCCACCAGTTTCCCTCTCTTTCGCCCCAGATTCCTATTTACTAGGTACTTTAGGATTTAAATATTATCCGTTATCTCAATTCTTCCCCTGAATCCCGTCTGATTGTATGGAATACTTCTCGTTCCTTCCATCTGTCTTTCTAACCTATTCCTAAGTACTTTTCATCTATTCTGTATCCCACCGACATAAAAATTCCTCTTTATTCCTCTACCATATAACCCTCTCTTCTCTTTAACAACAGCACCATCAGTCCCGTCCTCCATGCCTCTGGCCTTCCTGCACGTCCCTATACTTTACTGCATACTCTCCATATCTCTTCTCTCACTTCTTCCCCCTCCCCCCACATACTTCATCGCTTCATTTTCCATGCTATCCTCACCTGTTGCTTGATTCTTTTTCAGCCTATCGATTGCCTCATTCACCTTTTCTCGGATAGTCTTATTCCCTTCTCCCCGTTCTCTCTTTATAACATCTCTCTCTTCATCCCTCACCCTCTGTTCCTCCCCTCCCAGCAAACCTTTCGAGTATCTTGTCCACTCTTCTATTCTTATCTCTTCATTTACACCCTTTTTCTTTCTTCTTTCCTACTTTAGCTCGTCCAAAACACAAAATTGATGCCTCACTGAACAAACATAGTTCCTCCAGTGACTAGCTAGATACGGACATGATAAAATTGGACACGGTGCATCAATCATTCAATCCATCAAATTACATTCCACAATCAAGAGTTGTATGAGCAACGTGCAGTTTTCAGATAATCGATTCCTTGAATCAGTGGAGCTATCAAGTTGCTCCGAACGTTGTGAATATGATAACTTCTGCATCGCCTATCCATGTCGTTAGCTATTATGCAAGAATGATCAGGTTTAAGCTCGGCAAGCAGATGATAAAATTCAGCATAGGTAAACGATCACTCCATCAATCAAATCCATCTCAACTATCGAAAGTGCTTCGAAAAACGTGCTGTTTTCAGGTGATAAATTTGTAAACCGAGTAGAGCTAGCAAGACGCTTCAAGTGTTTTGAAAAATATTGCGATTCCTGCATGGGTTATTTATGTATCTACCTATTATTCAGAAATAACAAGGTTCTAGATAGACAAGGACTTGATTAAATTGAATGCAGTGCATCAATCAATTATTCAAATCCACCTTTCATTTACGAAACTATTTCGAAAACTTGCATCCCACTCTCAAGGATATTTTAAAAAACGTGCTGTTCTCAGATAATCGATTTGTTGACTCAGTGGAGCTCTCGATTCGCTCCAAGCGTTCGCATTGATTTCCGATATGGAACGCATGCATCTTCTCCATATCTAGTATTTTTATATTTCACATGGGTCGTGCCAGGCGATACCCTTCTTTATCATTTTTATGGCCGAGTTAGGGGTCGTGGAATGAGCTTCTATTTATCCAGAAAGCCAATAAAACACACGATACCCATCTTCTATTGCCCGTTGCTACTCGCCTTATGTCATCGCACACATATTATTTTTCAATTTGTTCTGTCTCGACGGACAGTGCGAGCCTTAAATACTAGTCGAAATCTAAGAAGGTCGTGTTTGCACTTTCGAGGAAGATAAAAAAGCATCAGATCATTTGGTCATCGGATAGTTTTTTTGCGATCGTATTTCTGATGAGGCTAGAACTATGTTCGGAGTTGTATTCAGAAGAAATGTTATTGTATAAATAAGAATCAATAAAAAATGCTAATCGGATGAATAAACGATAACATAGTTTCGGAATGAAAGTAGATAAGTCCATTCTCTACCCGTATCTTGCATCCGATACTCGAGCCTTCATCCGTATCTCTCTTTCTCTCATTTCAAATTTCCTCTCAGTCTCTCTTCAAAATTCCGAGGTCTCTAAAGTTGCTCGATCATAATTTCTTCTCTTCCTATTTTGTTCCGTAGTCATAACCTGGACAACTCTAGCCCAACCCCATGACCCTTCTCAGAAATCTCTCTTGCAGACCTCCCACACTATTGTATTCCTTGCAACCCCATATCTCCACTCCGTAACTTATCACTGACCATACTAGCACATCGAGCATCTACACCCTCATACTCTAGTCGTCCTTGAACCTTCCCCTTCCTATTCCTTACACTTACCACATTACTTTACTCGCACAATCCATTCTCTTCTTCACCTGCAATCCGTTCCTCCTCCTGTTTTGAAATAGAATCCTAAGTAGCACAACTCCTCCACTAACTCCACCACAGCGTTATTTATTTTTCATTCATGCTCTTCCCTAGATCTTCTATCCCTGAAACACATCATCCTAGTCTTACTGACATTCAATACGAAGCTAAGCGGTAGAGGACCTAACGGACACCCTTGCCTGAGTCCTCGTCCTGTCCAGAATTCCTCTCCTTTCTTTTCTCCTATCTGGGCCTTTATCTTCGTCTCCACAAATATCTCTCTTATCCTCTCTATCAAACCGTCCTCTATTTCCCTCTCTTTCATGGTCTTCTAGAGGACTCTTCTGTTTACGGAATCGAAAGCTGCTCTGAAATCTACATGCAGTATGTTTCCCTTTCTTCCGACCCAAAATTCTTTCAGCCGAACATTTGAGCACATATATATGATCTATGGATCCCTCGTAGCTGATATTGATTCGCTAATTTAAACTGGGGTTTGGGAAACAGATCAAGATTTTCTAAAATATCGTCAATTTTGTATGAATAAATAGATATGATACTTGGATTCGATTTTCAAGTGATAAATGATCGATTCTGCAACAATATCTGTATTTGTCATCCGTTTCATCATTGATGACTGATGTGCATGATTGTTCCTAAAACATGTCCAAAAAACAACAAGTTATATATGGGAAATTAGTTGGCAGGGGTGGGGGAGGGTGAATTTTCGGATTTTGTGCTGGTAGTCCCTATTTCGAATGTACTAAACTGCTTCCGTATGGAATAAACAAAATTTTGACCTATATGTTTTTGATAGATTTCTTAATGATCTTTCGAATGGTTATAACTACTTTTTCAAAAATTAAGAATTTAACCCCTGTTTTTCAAATTCAAAAATATTTTGGGCTTTTTTTCGATTTCGACCATTTTTTTTTGTCTCAAAATAAAGATCAGGGGTTTTCCTTTCTGAACCTAGAAGCACAAAATGTCGTTTTTTTTGTTTTCGTGAAATTGAATAAAGAGTAATGCGGTGCATAGACGGCACTCGAGACCGCTGGGACGCTCGCTCGTCGGAATTTCTTCGGACTAATTTATCGTGTCAATTATGATTATTCGTTGTTTATAGAACTGCTCTCTGTATTTTATAGGGCTAAAACTGTCATTAAGGTATTTGAATGCCTGCATCACAGTCACTGAAGGGATGTAATACTGATGAAGTAAATGAAAGTGTATTTTTCAAATATTAAATATTGTAAGTAGAAAAATTGTTATTGTGTGTATTTATCTATTGCCTTAAATCGTTTTAAAAGTTATGCTTATTTCTTTGCTCCTTTTTTTTTAATTAGGAACTTCCTAACTTTTCCTGTTAGGTTTTACAAAATTTACTTAACTCAGACCAGCTCATCGTGTTTCAGCAGGAGGCAGTGGCACTCATACAGTTTGTGTTTGAACTTGCCATGAAAATGTGAAAATGATGCTGAACGAAATTAACAATAAAAGTTTAACAGAAAACACTGAGGCGAGCTCGATTGAATATCGAGACTGCATAACTGAAGTCATGTGCCCTGTGCAAACGACTTTATGTTATCTAGGGGAGTGCGAATCCTGTCCAGGTACAACAGCTCTGAGAGATCATAACTGCTCTTGATCAGTTAAACATT
>WSXT02184314.1:20496-36717 GCA_011762715.2 Neuroterus valhalla | reverse complement strand
TGTCGCCGGATTTCGCCTAGCAACACGCGCGGCGGAGCTACAGCGTTGGGAACCTTACTTTTTACTTGCCCCTCGTAGTAAGTTGATAATGTAAAGAGATCTTTGCCCTTCTCTCCAATCCTGTATTTACTTTTTCTATCTTGTAGCTTATAATTATAAACTGTCTTTGCTTTAGATATTCACAATTTTGTAGTTGATTCAAATTCTAACCTCAAATAATTGAACTATATATGGGACAATTTCGTTACTTTGGAGAAATGTATAAATTTGATTGTGAGGAAATATTTCTTGATAAATATGTATGAAAATATTTTTATTCAAATATCAACGAGCTTTTTTTTAGCAGGAGGATGCAGGAACAAAATTTAAAGGAGGGCGCCACTTTTTCAGTTGCCTAGGGCGGCATTTAGTAGGGTAAATCCGGCACTGGCGACCAAACGTTCTCTCTATCGTCCGATTATATTCCGCCAATGGATGCATTATGCTGGAGTTTAAAAAAATGTTGTTTGCAATTTATTATGTAAATATGAAAGAATAAGAATGACTACTGGATGAAGACTAACATTGAAAAAATGAGGAAAAAAGTGTAAATTAAATTTTAATCCTTTTTTTTCAAGTATGTACTAATTTTGAACGTCTCTTCTTTGAAAATATACGATAAAACGTTTTTGAACGCTTACGATTCCATGAAATTCTCAGTTGATAAATGGATAAATTTTGAACAAAAAGAATAAATTTTTAAACAAAAACACTAATTTCCCACTATAAAAGGCAAATTTCCAACCGAACAGGTTATTTTTTCAACAGAGAAAGGAATTTTACACTAGAAAGATTAATCTTCAAGAAAGAAAGCATTTTCAACGAACTAATCTCAATTCCAGTCATGTAGTCGAATTTTTGAACAAACAAGATTTTCCAATCAAGACCACAAAAAGTTTAACCAAATTGTGAAATTTTCAAGACAAAACGATTTTTAAAACCGAAAATGGAGTAATTAAATTTTGAGTTGGAAAAGAATTGTCGAAGAAAAAAAATTATTTAAAAAAAAAACAGTTAATTTTTTAACAAGAAAGGGGACTTTCCAACAAAAACGATAAATCCTAAGGGGAAAGATGCAATTTCACCAAACGAATCCTAATTTCAATCATGTAAACAAATGTTCCTAAAATAAGATTTTTCAATAAAGATCACAAAAATTTTGACCAAATTGTTGAACTTCCAGGCCGAAACATATTTTTAGATCTAAGACGGAGTAATTTAATTTTGAGTTTGAAAACAAATTTCATACAGAAAAATTATTTTAACAAAACAGTTAGTTTTTTCACCATAAAGATGTATTTTCCTCGAACTAATCTCAATTTCATTCATGTAGACCAATTTTCAACCAAACAAGAATTATCAATCAAGAACACACTAAAATTTCAACCAAATTGTTAAATTTTTAAGACCAAACGAATCTTTAGACTAATAATGGGGTAGATGAATTTTCAAATTTAAAAAAAAGTAAAAAAGAAAAAATCGGAGCAACATAGCTAAATTTTTAACCAAAGAAGTGGATCAAATCAACCAAGTGGAATTTCCTACCAAAAGAGGATTTCTTAGCTAGGGAGAAATAAAAGTTCGAAACAAAGATACCAAATTCTAGAAAAAAGTCGGATTTTGGATAAAATAGAATGACTTACTAACAAACTTATTGAATTTTCAACTCAACAAGCTTATATCCTAACCAAAGATGAAATGAATCAATTTTATATTTAAGGATTATTTCCAACCGAAAAAAAAACAAAAAATCAACAGAATAGTTGAGTTTTAATCAGAAAGAAATTTTATGTAGATTGTTGAGTTACGAAGCCTAAAACCAAATTTTCTATCAAAAAATTGGATTTCCAGTAAAGATATTGAATTTTCAACCAAAAAGGATGACTGTTTCGAAAAATTCTCGAATTTTGAACTGAAAATAATTCTTAATCAAACAGACATGGAATATAGAAGTTTTAAGTAAAAAAATTAATTTTATAAGAAAAACCTACAGAACAAACAAAATAAATCCATTCTCAATCGATTTTATGAATTTTTACCCAAAAGAATGGATTTTTTTAATTTATTTCAACTTTTAACCAAATGCATTCCCGCCCGCACAAAATTATTTCTCAAAAAACTGTAATTGTTATACTTGATCCAGAAAAATTTCCAATTTCAAATTCAATGCAGTTGAATTCAACCACGGAAGACAATTTAAAAAGTTGAAGGTGCTACAAGAAGTGCGCCTAAATCTAAAAATGTCAATTCTGCACGTAATCTACAGTTTTGAGCGTTTTCTTTTTTTTCTCTTCATATATTATTATTTTTGGTCAAGTGGAATATGTATCCATATTTTTGAGTGATCTCAATTGTTCGAACCAATTCCTATTGTTTGAATAATCGTTCTCTCTCAATAATCTCAATAATAAATTTTTTCTAACAATCTACGTTTGCCTCTTGACAACTTCTACGCGTTTCTCACGGGAATTAATTTATTAAGAATATTCAGAAAAAAGCTACAATAAATGAAAATATAATTACAAACTTTTTTTGTTTACAGAGCGATTATTTTCTCCCGCCGAGATCAGCATGGTCGAGAGTGCCTCCACAGACTTCAAAAAAGAAGAAAAACGACTCATCATGGAAAATGGGAAACACCATGCTAATTGTAATAGGCATGCTAGTTTTTACTGCCGTTTTAGCAATAGGAGGTCTAGCTCTATGGATGGGAGGTGCGTTACTAGATAGATGGATAAATTTTTATTTTTCAGCCTATTGACCATGAAAGATTAAATAATTTGCTATTCCTTATGTACTTTTTACATTATTCACAATTACCTTATTTCTATTTCCTCTCCTCCTTACACATATATCTTCCTCCATGCCTCCTCCTCCTTTCTTCTCTTCCTCTTCATCTTACCCAATACCCCCTTCGCTTATGCAACCGACCTTTTTTCCCCTTTTTCATTCAGTATTATTTCCATGCTAATTCCACTCCCTCCCACCTCCTCGCATTCTTCCAGCCGGAGTTCCACCTTTGCATACCCCTTTCCTCACAACTCGCACCTCCTCTTCTCTTGCGGCACCCAGAACCTATTAAAGCCCTCCATGCTTCCACATCTCATCCTTGCTATTGGCATAATCCACCCATATTTTTCAATGAACCTTGACCCTCCTCTCTTTACCCCTTCGGCCTTCTCTCTCTCCATGCCATTCCTCTTAACATTCTCATACACCTGTCTCCACTCCTGGTGACTTCTTTTCACTTCATCCTCATGTAGACCATTTTTTCAAAAATACCTTCCCATCTCCTCTCCTGTTCTCCTTCTCCTACCAACACTCCCTTACCAGCATACTTCCCCTCTCTTCCAAGAATTTCTCCTCACACTCACGCCCGACTACCTGTCACAATCCCCGAACTCGTTCTGCCTGTCTCCCTTTTCACAATATTAATAGGTGTACTTCTATCCAACCATAGTTTCCATCTGATATACCTTTCCTGAACCCAATTTACCTCCTCGCGTTCCTTCATCCCCACACTTCTACTCCATACAGTAGTTTGCTTATCACAAGGGAGTCAAACAGCTCCACCCTCCTTCCAAAGTCACCTGCAAACAACTTCTTTCCCAATCCCTACACCTGATTCACCACAATATTTGCCGTCCTTACTATCCCCTTTATGTGATCATTCACTTCTACATTCCCACAGAATAGGAAACACAGGTACACAAAATCTTTCACCTCCTGCACTGTCGTCCCTTTCTACTTTCAATCCCCTTCTTTATCCCTTCCAACTCGGGTCCTGAACACCATAAACTTGGACATTTCTGGATTTAACTCGAACCAACTCCTATCCAGGTACATTCTCAACCTCTTCATCATATATTTTAATGCCTTTTCACTTTTTTCCAGTAACACTATGTCATCTGCATACGCGAGTGGCCAAAGTCTAACCACTTCTACCCACACTCCTCCTATTACTCCTTCCTCTAGCTTCCTCTCCATGTAGGCGATTGAGATCGCGAAAAGCGTTGGGCTAAACGGACACCTCGACCCCCTATCTACCCAGCAATCCTCTGAAATCGTATCTCCTCCTCTCAACCTATCTTTCGTCTCTTCATACACCTCTCTTACCCTTTCGATCAGGCATTTCACTATACCCCTCTCCTTCATCGCCTCCCACAGCCTTTCCCTATCCACTGATGGGAAACCGCCTTTCAGATCTACGAAAAACGCGTACATTTCTTACCCGTTCTTCACTATTTCTCTATCCAACACGTGCTGCAAATTATGAATATTGTCTATAGTGCTCTTACTCGCTCTGAATCCCGCCTGAATCTGCGGCAATATGCCTTTCCCCTTGATGTCATTCCGCAGCCGCTCCGCCAATACCATTACGTACTCTTTGTATGCCATGTTCATCAGTGTGATTCCTCTTTAATTCTCCTGCCTATCCCTATCCCCCTTTTTATACAGTGACACTATCAGCCCCTCCCTCTACTCTCCTGGGAATCTATCACCCCTCCATAGCTTCTTCTTTACCTCTCTAGACTCTCTTCAACAGTCGGTGTGCCAGAAATTCATGCTTCGTTCTGCACCCCGTTCAAGTCTGCTGCCTTCGACCTTCTGAATTTCCTTATTTGTAACTCTATCTCCTCGTCACTTAATTCAGTCCCTCCTTCCTCTTTCTTTCTTCTACTTCCTTCATCTCTCTTCTGTTTGTCTGAGCCCTGATATGATTCTTTAAAAAACTCTTTCCATTCTTCACTTCCGATCTTCTTAATTGTCCCCTCCCTACGCTTTCGAAACCTATTTATTATCTTCCACACACCCCCCTCGGTCTTAACACTTCTCAACTCCTCTTCCAGGTCCTCCTCTCTCCCTTGATCTTCCCTTTTACACATCAACCTAAACTTCTTTCTTATCTCCACGTACTTCTCTCTTCGCGGTTCCATACCACTTCTTGTACTTCCTTTTTACCCTTGTCTTCATCTTTTTACATTTCCTATCCCACCACCTCTTTAACCATATCTCCCTCTTATCCATCGGAACTTCTTCTCCCTGCCTTTCAAAGCCCTCTCCTCTTACCCACAAGATTAGAGGCTGATAGTCTGATTCTATCCTCCCTTCTACTGTGAATCTCTCCGTCCCCTCCTACCCATGAATATTCATGACCACATAGTCAAAGTTATAGTACTATTCGCGACCGTCCAACCTCCATCCACCATCCAGTCTCTACCGTGTCTTTCGATCTTTCAAAACTTTCCGCATCTCTGTGGAGACCCCCTTCTCACAACATTCTCTTATTCACCCCCTCCCCCCTACCAATACCACCATTCCCTCCTCTCCCTCGCCTATAACATCCTTCACCCTTTCTTTGGTCCTTTTCATCCCATCCCAAATGTACGCGGTCACAAACTTGCATGTCATTCCTCCTTTCTTCACATCCATCATTCTCACTCCCTGCCCTTCAACTCCACCATGAGTTTCTTCTACAAAACCCTCACGGATCCCCTTTATATTTTTCCTACTAGCCCTGCATTTTTTCTCCAATCTTACTACCTCCGAGAGACTCCACCTCCATCCCCTTGGTATCCTCGGCTCTATTCTAACCCACTCCTTGCGCTCTAACACGTTTATACCAGTCCCACCACATCAAATCCCTGTTTAAACCTCCCAAAGTCCTCATCTTTCTTTGTCCCTCCTGCTACAATCCAAAATAGCGCCTTGACTACTCCTCCGCCCTGCTGTTCCCCCAACCCCATACTCCCTACGAAACAAGTACCCCTGCAATTCTCTAACCTCCTCTTTCTCCTTATCCCGAACCCACATTGTCTCCTCAATTTTTATTTTCTTCTATCCTACCTTCACCGCTCTCCCTTCTCTCCTCTTTTTTCTAGCTCTGTCATTCAGCATTCTCCTTCTCTTTCTCCTTATTTTAAACCCACATTGTCTCCTCAATTTTTATTTTCTTCTACCCTACCTTCCTCGCTCTCCCTTCTCTCCTCTTCCTTCTAGCTCTGTCATTCAGCATTCTCTGAATGTTTCCCTCTTTCCGTGTCAGATCATGATACTAAAAATTTTACTCAAAATTTGAGATTTCTGAAATTAAAAAAAAAAAAAAAATTCAAGTTGCTATTTAACGTCCATCAAACAAGTCAATATCTTAAACTCCTGGAGATTGAATATAAAAATCGAGAATACTACGACCAAATTTCAATAAACATTCACAGGTTTCTCAATTGAAATTTGAAAATAAGCATGCAAATGTCGAAGAGATTTTTTTTTTTCGCCGGGAATTCCAGATCTTAACTTAAGTCAAATCCTTCCTCAAATTTGAATTATTCTTTCCTATCTACTGTTATAATTCATATTCTTGTTTCAGCCTTCAGGACAGACTCGAAAACTGGTAAGTTCTCTGTTTGTAATCTTTTTCTAACATGATATGCATCCTAATCCAAAAATTAAACATAATAATTATCTTTTTCAGCCATTATGGGTTTTTCCTGCAGCTTTAGGATAGTGAAAGGGGAAAAATATAACCCAATGTTGAAGCTCAATACTAGTATGGTATTCAGGGATAAGGAGCGTAAATATAAAAATATCGTGAGTTGAAACTTTTTCATATTCTCTGCGTCAGGGTGAAACAAACAATTTTTTTTTCTTCAAATTTGGAGGGAGTCCAAAAGTTGTGTTATGGAACCAATCTGTTAGAATCATGTTTCAACTTGATAAGATTATACTTTACGCATTGGTAAAGATTTAAAATATTGATTCAAAATCATGACTTTTGGCTATTTCACTTGGAAAAAATTCGTGGAAAATTCAACTTATAGAGTTTGAAATTTAACTTTCAGGTTGAAAACGAAACTCTTTTTGGTTGAAGTTTGATCCCTCTTGTTTGAAAATTCAATCATTCTCTTTAAAATTTATCTCTTCTGCTTGAAAGTTGTTTGGTTCCGAATTTGATTGTTTATTTTAAAATTTCCTTTTTTATTAATGCATCCATCGGTTAGACCTACTTTATTTCTAAAAATTCAAATTCGGAAGGTGCAAAATTAACTATTTGATCAAAATATTATTTTTTCAATGTGTGTTTTCGGGTATGAAAATCATATCTTAGTAAAATATTAAATTTCTCGGTTAAAAAAAACGTCAGTTATGAATTAAAATTTTTAGTGTCACTCTTCTGAAAAATCAGTCTTCTTGCTTCAAACATTTAACAATTTGATTGTGAATGCAACTGTTCGCTTGAATTGTTTTTCCTGAAAGTTCGACTATTTGGTTAAAATTGATCTTGCCACAGCTAGGAAATTCAAGTATGAGGTTAAAAATTAATCTTTCGTGGTAGAAAAAAATCTGTTCATTCAACAGGTTGTTTCCCTCTGTTAAAATCAGGTTTCTTAAATATTCGAATTTGCAGTCTGATATTCAATTTTTCTTTTTAAAAAACTCGTCTCCTCAGCTTAGAAGTTCAACTTTTATGGTTCAAAATCCAGCTATTTGGCTGGCATTCTTCCCAATAAAATTCATCTCCTCTGGTAGAAACTTCATCTTTCTGAGTGGAAACTCCATTTTTCTTGATTGAAAATAACTTTCTGATTGTAATTAATAATTCGAAGTGTTTAAAATTCAACAAACTTAAATAAAAGTTCATCTTTTGAGGTAGAAAATTCAATCAGTATGCTTGAAATTTATTTTTATTGTAGAAATATCATATTTTCCAATCAAAAATCCATTCATTTTTGTCTAAAATCATTTTTTTGTTGGAAATAACTTTTCAGGTAACAAGCATTTGGTTGAAAGTTTCATATCTTTGGGAATTTGTATTTCCGGAGAGAGAAGTATTTTTTTCTTCCTTTTTTTATTAAAGCTTCATCTTTCTTGTCAAATAACATTCTTCTTAAAAATGTATCTTCTTGCTGCAAAATTTATCTTTTTAGGTAGACGATTCAACTATCATAGCGAAAACTTATCCAATTAGGTTTGGAGTAACTTTATTGTTGAATTATTCATTTTTTTATTTTATTTTTAATCATTATGTTTAGAATTTATTCTTTTTAAATCATCTCTCTTGATCGAAAATTCAAAAATTAAGGGTAAAAATTCCACAGTCATCCGAAAAATGCATCTCTCTGAGTTGAATCTTTAACTATTTGTTTGTGAAAACAACTGTTTGATCGAAATTTTTTTTTACATTCAACTGTTTCGTTTAGAATTCATTTCTCTTATTCGGGAATAATCTTTTTCGCTGATGATGTGACTTTCTTGTGAGAGACTTACCTTTTGGGTTGAAATTTACCTTTTGTGGTAAAAATTTTCATTGATTCATAAACCATTTTTCTTGCTTCGAAATTTAATTTTCCCAAATCCGATTTTTCAGGTTGAAAATTTATATCTTCATCATAAAATTCAACTGTTTTCTGAAATATGAATTATATATAAAAGTGAAATCTACTGGTCAAAAATCATGATTTCGCATAATTTCACAACTGATCAAGGTGAATAAAATGGGAATTGCAGATAAAAATTGACAAATTAACAATTGAACTTTTTGTGGAAGATCCGAGATCGAAGCTACAACTTTTGAATATCCTTCGAATTGGAAGCAATCTATCTTACTTTTTGTTACGCCCTACTTTAAATCCATCCAAATAGAATAATCTAATCAAGTTTTATTTTACAGGTTGAAAATATTTTCAGAAATAGTGTCATAGGTCCATCCTATAAACATTCAGTAATTGACAAATTCGAAAATGGAACCTTGAAAGTCTTTTTCAGACTCTATCTAGACAGGAGGAAGATCTCAAGAACAATTACAAATATAGAAGACACGATAGAGGAAATCATCATCAAAGAGACTTATTCAATATCGTCCCTCTTCAAAGATATGGAACTCGACTTGACAAGTGTCACAGTAAAAAGTAATTTCCAATTCTTCCCAACTTCCAATTTTCAAAATTTTTAATCCATGATAAGGAGCCTTTCAAAAAAAAACTACGTCACACCACTAGAGATTGATAAGGAGGGGAGGGGGGCAGGTTTTGTTTTTAAAAGATTTTCTCGTTTGATTACTCTATTTTAGATGAAAATTGATAGACTTTAAGTTAAATTTGTTTTATTTGGGTAGAAAATCAACATATTTGTTGAAAATTCAACTGCATCTTCTTGAAGATTCTTCTCCCGAACGGGATTATAGAATTATTTTTGAAGTACATTCGTCTTTTTCGCAGGAAATTGGCCTTTTTTGGCTAAAAAATTGAAATATTTCATTTCACAATTTGTCTTCTTGGGTTAAAAATTATATTGCTTCTGAGTAAATTTAACTATTTTGTTCAAAAACTAACTTTTCTGTTGAGGGTTTAACTGTTTTGTATAAAATTGTCCTTTTTGGCTTGAAAATTCAATTCTTCAATCAGGAATTCGTATATTTAAATTGTAGATTGTATTTTTTTCTTTTTTTTTGTAAAAAATGTAACATCTTCATGAAAAATAAAGTTTTTTGTTGAAATCTCATATTTTTGGGTTGAAGTTTAACTTTTTTTGCAGAAAATTTGTCTTTTTTGCCTGAAAATTGAATTATATTTCTTTTCATAATTTGTCTTCTTGGTTGAAAATTCCATCGCTTTCGGAGGAAATTTAACCATTTGTTAAAGAGTTAATTTTTCAGTTAGGAGTTTACCTGTAATGTAGAAAACTCTCCCTTTTTGTCTTAAAAATTCATTTATTCAGATAGGAATTTGTATATTTGAACTGTAAATTTTTTTTTTTTTTTTGTAAAAAAACTTACCTTCTTCATAAAAAATAAAGTTATTCGTCAAAAAGTCATTATTTTGGGTTAAAGTTTGAAATTTTTGCAGGGAATTTGTCTCTTTCGGCTGAAAAACTTAACTATTTGTTCAAAAAATTAATTTTCCAATTGAGGGTTTAACTGTTTTGTAGCAAATCCTCCTTTTTGGCCTAAAAATTCATTTATTCAGTTAGAAATGTGTATATTTGAACTGTAAATAATTTTTTTTTTGTATAAAAAATGGAACTTCTTCATGAGAAATAAAGTTTTCCGTTGAAATGTCATATTTTTAGGTTGAAGTTTTAACTTTTTTTGCAGAAAATTTGTCTTTTTTGGCTAAAAAACTTAACTATTTGTTCAAAAAATAACTTTTCAATTAAGAGTTTAACTGTTATGTAGCAAATCCTCCTTTTTGGCTTCGCAATTCGACTGTTTTGTTGGAAACTTGTATTTGTGAACTATCAATTCTAATATTCTCATACTATGTTCAAATGTTTCGTTGAATATGAACTTTTATTTCAAAATTTCATATCTTTCGGTTGGAAGTTTAACTTTTTCGAAGAAACTTCGCTTTTTTTACTTGAAAATTCAACTGTGTAAGTGAAATTCGCTTTTGAAAGTAGAAAATGTTATCAATTTCATAGGAAATTCAACTACTTTTTCGGAACTTCATATTTTTGGGTTGAAAATTCGAATGTTCTGCAGAAAATGTGCTTTTTGGCTCAAAAAATCAACTACTGTATCAAAAATTCGTCTTTTAGTATTCAAAAATCTATCAATTTTGCGTGAAATTCAACTTTTATATTGAAACTCAATTTTGTGGTTAAAAAATAATTTTTTTGAGGTAAGAACTCACATGTTTTCCAAGAGGATTCGATTTTTGGGCTTGAAAACAACGGATTAGTTAAAAAAAATTTCCAACCTGACTGAAACGTCTTTCCTAGCTGGATATTCAAATCTTCTTTAAGAAACCTCGTCTTTTTTAGTTAACAGCTCGTATTTTTGAACTGTGAATTATATTTTTCTTTGTAAAAAATTTAACTTCTCAATGAAAAATAAAGTTTTTCATTATAATTTCATATTTTTGGTTTGGAGTTTCAACTTTTTTTGCAGAAAATTTGTCTTTTTTGGCTGGAAAACCTAAATATTCGTCCAAAAAATGTACTTTTCAATTAGGAGTTCAACTAGCTTGTAGCTATTTCTCCTTTTTGGCTTAAAAATTCAATTATTCAGTTAGGAGTTTGTGTATTTGAACTGTAAATTTTTTTTCGTAAAAAAATTGAACTTCTTCATAAAAAAAAGTTTTTTTGATAAAATCTTATATTTTTGGGTTGAAGTTTCAACTTTTTTGCAGAAATGTTATCTAAATTGGCTGAAAAACTTAACTTTTCGTTGAAAATATAACTTTCCAGTCAATAGAGGTTTACTGTTTCGTAGCAAATCCTCCCTTTTTGGCTTAAAAATTCATTTATTCTGTTAGGAATTTGTATATTTGAACTGTAAATAATTATTTTTTTGTAAAAAATGTAACTTCTTCATAAAAAATAAAGTTTTTTGGTACAATTTCACCTTTTTGGGTTAAAGTTTCAACTTTTTTTGCAGAAATGTTGTCATATTTGTCTGAGAAACTTAACTATTTGTTCAAAAGATAACTTTTCAATCAAAAGTTTAACTGTTTTGTAGCAAATCCTCCTTTTTGGCTTAAAAATTCAATTATTCAGTTGAGAATTCGTATATTTAAACTGTTGATTATTTTTTTTTTTTTTGTGAAAAATTTAACTTCTTTATGAAAATAAAGTTTTTCGGTAGTATTTCATATTTTTGGATTGGACTTTCAACTTTTTTGCAGAAAATTCGTCTTTTTTGTCTGAAAAACTTTACTATTTGTTAAAAAAACAATTTTCCAATCAAGAGCTCAACTGTTTTGAAGCAAATCCTCCTTTTTGGCTTCGAAATTCGACTGTTTTGTTGGAAACTTGTATTTGTGAACTATCAAATTCCAAAATTCTCATAGTATGTTCAAATTTTTGGTTGAATATGAACTTTTATTTCAAAATCTCATATCTTCCGGTTTGTAAGCTTAACTTTTTCGAAGAAAGGTCGTTTTTTTTACTTGAAAATTCAACTGTGTAATTGGGATTCACTATTGAAAGTAGAAAATGTTATCAATTTCGTAGGAAATTTAACTACCTTTTCGAAATTTTATATTTTTGGGTTGGAAATTCAAATGTTCCGCAGAAAATGTGCTTTTTGGCTCAAAAAATCAACTATTGTAACAAAAAATTCGTCTTTATGCATTCAAAAATCTATCAATTTTGCGTGAAATTCAACTTTTTTATTGAAACTCAATTTTGTGGTAAAAATGATTTTTTTTTTTTAGTTGAAAACTCACTTGTTTTCCAAGAGGATTCACTTTTTTGGTTTGAGAACAACGTCTTTCCTAGCTGAGAATTCAAGTCTTCTTTAGGAAATCTCGTCTTTTTTTAATCAATGCTACTTTTTTTCATTTGAAATAAAAATATTTTCTTGCTTGAGCAACCAACAGATGTATTTTTCATTCGAGATTGATATTTTCCAATTGCAAATTTAACTACTAGCTTCGGTGTAATTGAATCTCTATTATTTGAAATCTCATCTACTTGATTGGAACTCTTTCTTTGTAGATTTAAAATTCAACCATTTGTTCGAAAAATTATTTCTTGTGCTTAGAAGTTTAACTTTACTATTCTATTGTAAATGCAACTATTTGGTCTAAACCTTATCTTTTCAATTGTTAATACTTCTACTGTTTGGTTGAAAAATCATATTTTCGTGTTTGGTTTTATATTGAATTCAATACGGTACCTTCACTTTTATTCTATTTATAAATAAAATCTTATTCTTTTCCAGGGATAAATCCGGATGGAAATTCCAGTCAAAGATCGACTCCAGCAAGTCAGGAACGGAACTCGATGATAACCAAAAATGGAATTTTGCGACCAAACAAAAACAGTTCACTCCTTACAAGTACAAAACCTAGACGACCCGTCAAAATTGAACCCAACGAGCCAGAAATTGATTTCAGTAATGTTCCGACTATTCAAGGAACTTACAAAGCATCCAAAGTGATTCCATCCCAAAATTCTTCAACGATGAAAACAAATTCCAATGATTTGAAGGGAAGTTCTACTTCTCCTAAAATCGAAGTGACAACAAAAATGGAACCAACAACCATTGGAGAAACAACGACAGAAGCAGCAAAACAAAAGACGAGTACAGTGACTTCTAAAACTGAATCTAAGAGAACAACAGTTCCAAGTCTTTCAACAACTGATCATAAATTAGAACTAATTCACAATGATTTCATAAAACCAGATTTTGAAAACTCACCGTGGAAACCTATTATTCCAACCTTCATCAATACTGATTTGAAACTTTTGCCTGACAGAATACAACCCTCACCAACTTCCCAATTTGATGATGAGCCAACCAGGATGACTAATCAATTCAATCAGAACACTAGAGAAAAGGAATTAATTCGAGACGAGGAACTTATTTTAGGCACTCCAATTTCTGAAGTCAAACCACCAGATTTATTCCTAAACACTAATCAGTCGCAAGTTATCACTCCTTATTTTGATCCTCCTGGAATGAGTACTTTTGACACAGAAGAAACAGATTTCCCTCACGATAGGATTGTTCCTCAAGAAATGGTGAATTTCAGAGTTAATGGTAAATTCAAAAACAAACTGCCAGCTTTTGAAGAAAATGCTACAGAGAAAGAAGACTCAAACCCTGAAATTGAAGTTTCTGGTCAAGTCCCACCAGACACTTATGAAGTTCGTCTTAAAACGTCTTCAGAATCTGTGAAGGATATTCAACAAATCCAGATGGGAGTGACTAGTCCTCAGAAAAATTCTGATACATCCACAGATTTAATAGACAAAAAGCCAGTGAGCAGGTTGGATGATGCAAGCTATTTAGGAACAAATCCCACAACTGATTCAGATTTTGTAACTTCCCCCTTGCCAATCTTGCTGATTGGAGGCTCTGATGAAAAACCAGTTTCCGATTTTGAGGATTTGCCTGTCAGTATTTCAGGTGTTGGAGTTGCAGAGCCTGTTCCTGATTTTGAAATCGATCTTGAAGGAAGGAATAGATTTTCTGATCTAGCAGCGATCAGTGCTGATGAAGATTTGGGGGACAAGAAAGTCGACCAAGTTCTCCAACAACCGATTTACACCAGTTACAGAACTCCAGATTTGAATGGCGGGGCGAGACCTAGTTTGGTTGAAAATCCTGGGACTTTGAAACCCTTCAGACACACGATACCAGTTGATAAAATTACTTCCGTTTTGGATACTGATATCATCAGAGAATCTGGAAGTTCTGTCAACAAGACTGAAACTGAGATCAAACAGAATGGAAGTCATCAAACTGGGGTCGCTTCCATAGCTTCTGTTGATTTTAAACCATCCGGTAATAGAAGTATGGAGACCCACATCCCATTGGCTGATCCCGCTAATCCACATATTCTAAAAGACAATCATACTAGAAGTAAACCATTGCCTGATATTGAGAGGATCGTTGAGTTTGAAACCTTTGTTAAAGACAGTGATGCTGATAAACTTTTTAGAGTAAACCTACCCACGAAGGATTCAAAGATTGAGTTGACTGAACTTTCAGTCTCAGAAATACCATCAGTCTCAGAAATAACATCAGTCTCAGAAGTACCATCAGTCTCGGAAATGCCTTCAGTCTCAGAAAAGCCCTTGAAAGCTGATTCATTAAAAAACAATGCAGATAAACTATCTTTTGAATTAAAAACTTCAACAACAGAATCAACAACAAGTAAAATAACAAGTTCGAGGAATTCGACCTTTGTGGAAATTGACACATTCAAACACGTTCCAGGAGAAGCTTCTATTCAAGGTCAAGGTGAAGTAGAAGTTGGGACTCTGGAAGAAGAGCCATCTTTGTGGTTTCTTGGAAACGAAACTTCGGTAACAACACCAGAACCAAAGAAGAAAACATATAATGACACTCTTAGAGCTAATGTTGTATTAAATTTGGTAACTTTAGCACCAGCTAAAAGCAACACTGGCATCAGACCTATTCGACCAAGACCTAAAAATGATAAGGAAAAATCGATTGGACTTTCAGACAAAACTTCAACTTCAAGTCAAAATCCTGTTAATCTGGATGAAGCTACTTTACTTGACAGGCTCTTCAATTTACAGTCAGATGAGGGAATCAAAAGAGAGTTCATCACTCTCGAAAATGGGACGAAAATAGAAAAACCAGTAAGGCATGAAAATGGGAGTGTGGAGCAGATTATTGAAGTTGTTACATCAATCAGTACAAAAGTGTCTTCTAGTATTCAGAACAATCCTGTTATTTTGAAACTTGTTGTTTCAAATTCTTCGATTCCCGAAGAACCACAAAATTCGGTAATGAGAAATCTAGATTCTGGGATCCAAAAACCGGAATCTGGAGAAACTAGAGCGTTGAGAGATCAGAATAAATCGAAGGAAGTAATTCTCTCTTGGCCTGATGACTCTTCTGAATTGAAATCCATGCAGTCTTCGGACAGGAAAACCTCTGCCGCAGAGGAGAATCGACTTCTGCTGGACCAGTTGAAGAAATTTGCGGATGTAAGAACCGGAAATGATCAAGTTACTGCGAGACCAAGTAACAAATTCCAAAAAGAAGGTATTCTGAATTCTCATCTGGAAAATTTGAAGTCTCAGACTCATCAGGAGCATCCGAATGTTGATGATTTAAAGAAAATTGCTGCTGTTTCTGCCGGAAACGAGACTCTTTTGAAGAATTCTTCTTCGAATTTTGCCTTTAGTAGAGATGGAGTTGAGATCCTGACAAAAATTTTGACGAAAGTGGAGGATCGAACTGATAAAAAGATATCTACGACTGAAGAGAATATTCTGCAGAGCACTGGTAAGACTTCTTACGAACTTAGATAACGTTTGTTACGTTTTCTGATGACTGCTTTGTGGAAAATGCATTGTCTTTTTTTGAAAATTTGTTATTTTATTGAAGAAATCAAAAACTTGGTTGTAGAATATTAGTCCCTCCATCTTCAAAATCCAATAATTTGGTTCAAAATTGAATAATTGGGTAAAGAACCAACTTTCTTGGTACAGAAGCCTTCCGCTTAGCTGAACCGCTACGCGAAGCAAACATTCGTATAGCTGAACTCGGGGGGAATTCCCACCTCTGTCCCCCTCCACATGGGTGTTTCTAGAAGATGACTTCTAATTTGTTGCTACCGTCAGTTGCTTTCTTCTAGGGGTAAAGGGTATATATAAAGGGTATATTTTTATAAATTTTTATTTGATCAACTCTGAATATAATTAGCGAATTTTGAGGGAAACATCCCAGCAACGGAACAGTTAAATAATAACTTGAGAAGT
>WSXT02184314.1:0-20396 GCA_011762715.2 Neuroterus valhalla | reverse complement strand
ATCAACTCTGAATATAATTAGCGAATTTTGAGGGAAACATCCCAGCAACGGAACAGTTAAATAATAACTTGAGAAGTCTGAAAATCATTTCTATATTCCAAACTTCATATCGAATCATTTTTGAACAAATAAGAAATAAGAAAACAAATGAGAAAATCCAGATATATTTTAGTGCAAAAATTCAACTTGTTGGTTGAAAATTGAAGCAATTTTTCCGAAATTCGTTTTTTTTCTTGTTTGAAGAATAATCTGTTTAGTTAAAAATGGAACTTCTGTGATGAAGATTTTTGTTGTTGTTCGACATTGCTTTCAAACTAAAAATCTAACTATCCCGTTTTTGGTTGAAGATGTATATTTTCAAAGACAATTAATTTTTCTAATTAAAAAATGATTGATTAAGTTCAGTTATTTTAAATTTGAAATTCGAATCTTGTTTTTCCTTATGAATCAACGACTTGATTTATATTTGCACTTGTTCGTAATTTTTTTTCAAGATATTAAGCGATTTTTGTGGAAATTTAGCTATTCATTTAAAGCTTCTTTCGTTTGAAAATGATCTTCCTAGGTAGAAAAATAATGTTCTTTGTTGAAAATTTATATATTTGGTTTGTGACTAAACTTTTTCTCCTCTAATTTTTTTTTTGGGCAATAAATTCCAACTGGTTGAAAAATGGTTTTTTGTCTTGATAAGTAATTTCTTGAACTTACAATTTGTCCTTGACATCTTTGGTTGAAAACTTATGTTTTTCATCTAAAAATTCAAATATTCAGTTAGAATTTCCTGTCCTTGTTAAAAGTTTGTCTCATGGTAGAAGATTCATCTTCTTGGTTGAGAATTGACATTAAGAGGTTAAGAATTCAGCTATTCTGATCAAAATTCAATTGTTTAGAGTTCAATCATTCATTCGGCACTTCAGAGATTTTGCTCAAGTATATTTTATTGGTCAAAATTTCAACTATTTCAATGGAGATTTATCATTTTGTCTGAAATGCATCTTTGTAGGTTGGAAATTGAACTATTTGGTTGGGAATTGATCTGTCTGGTTGGAAATTGAGATATTTGTTTCAGAAATTTGACTATTTGGTGAAAAAAGCCAACTCTTTTGGTGAAGAAATAATATTTTCGTGTTAAAAATTTAACTCTTTTGTAGATAATTTGTCTTTTTGGCTTCAAAGTTAATCTGTTTTGTTAAAAATTGATGAATATCTTTAAAAATTGGTCTCTTTTAAAGGAACATTGATCTTCATAAAAGAAACTTTTTTTTTTTGGTTCAAAATTTTTACATTTTGTTGGAACTGAACTATCAATGCTTTGTTAAAAATTCATCTTTTTTTATTGAAGAACAACTTTTTGATTTCGAGATAAATTATTTTTAAGAAGGATCATATTTTTTACCTTGAAAATGATCAATTTCATTTAAAAATTCAACAATTTGGCTGCAGCCTATTCGACTTTTTGTTTAAAAAATTCAACAATTCGGTGACAAATCATATGTAATGGATTTTGTTGGAAATTCGTATTATTTGGCAGAAAATTATTCTTCTCTTTAAAAAAAACTTTTTATGTTTCGGATGTCGTCATCTTATTCAAAAAAATCAAGTACTTGATTGTAGAACGTTCGTTTTTTCATCATTAAAATCCAACAATTTGGTTAAAATTCGAAAATCCAATTGTTTGGTAGAAAACCAACTTTTTTTTATTAAATAAATTTCAGGTAAGAAATCTAACTGTTTTGTAGATAATTCGTCTTTTTGTCTTCAAAACCAACCGATTCTGCGGAAAATTTTTTTTTTTTTTGGGGAAATTCAAATATTTTGTTGAAGACTATATTTGTCTTTGAAATAATATTTTTTGCTCATAAATTCAGCTTTTTGTAGATATTTTTTCTTCTTGGCTCCAAAATTAAACAATTTTGTTGAAAATTGATGATAATTGGTGAAAATTCGTCTTTTTTGGTAGAATAGTCATCTTCTTCGTAGGAACTTTTTTCTGGTTCAAAATTTGGCCATTTTGTTAAAACTAATAATGCTTTGTTGAAAATCCATCTTTTTAATTGTAGAACAAGTTTTTGATTTCTAGATAAATTATTTTTCAAAAGGATCTATAACGTTGGAAAGTATCTACTTTATATAAAAATTTAACTATTTGGTTGCAGCCTATTCGTCTTTTCGGCTCAAAATTCAACAATATGGTGAAAATTTGAATATAATAGATTTTGTTGAAAATTCGCATTATTTGCCAGAAAATTATTCTTCTCTTTAAAAAAAAAGTTTTTATGTTTCAAGTTCAAAAAACCAAGTACTTTATTTAAGAGCATTTGTTTTTCCATCAATGAACTACAACAATTCGTTAAAATTCGAGCCACTTCTTTAAAATCAATTTATTTGATAGAAAGTTTAACCTTTTTTTATGAAATAATTTTTTCAGGTAGGAAATGTAACTGTTTTGTAGATGATTTGTCTTTTTGGTTTCGAAACCGAACGATTCTGCGGAAAATCTGTTTTTTTTTGTCTAATTTGTTATTTCATCTTAAAAGTCAACTATTTGGCTGAAGATTAACCTATTTGTTTAAAATTATTGTGTATTGTTGAAAAATCGTCTGTTTTGGTTATAAAGTTCATGACTTTTTTGTTCAGGAATTTTATCGTTTTTGGTAGAATAAATTATTACCCAGTAGATAATTCATTTTTTGAATTCGAAATGAACTATTTTGTTGCAACTAAAAATGTTTCGTAGAGCATTCGTATTTTCTTATTGAAAAAAAGCAAACAAATGCTTGATTTCAAAATAAATTACTCACTCAAAAATTCGTCATTTTACTTAGAAATTCAACTATTGAATTGTACACTTTTCGTCTTTTTGGCTCAAAATTTGACACATTTGGGAGAAAATTAAACCATTTGATAGAAAATTTACTCTTTTGTCGGAAATAATATTTTTTGCTTAAAACTTCAGCTATTTTGTAGATATTTTTTCTTCTTGGCACCAAAATTAAACAATTTTGTTGAAATTAATGAATATCGTTGAACATTCGTCTTTTTGGTAGAGTATTAATCTTCTTCGTAGGGCAAATTCTTCTTTTTTTTATGGTTTATACTTCGTCTTTTTTGTAAAATGAAGTCTATTCGGACCATTCAACTATTCGGAAGGAATGCTCTCAGAAAAATGGTTAAATTTTTTTTTTTCAGTTTCTAACAGCTGGTCATGAAATGCATTTCATAGCCTATAATTATACTCGCAATCCCTCTTTATATTTCTACACAAAAGGCTTGCTATTATCACTAAACTCATTTTTACTTCTTATACTGTGGGAAATTCAAGAACAAACAGTATTACGACTTTTAAATTTGAGGGCGCATTTAAACATTATTCTTTGGCACACTTTCGTTTAAATTGAGTCAGGAAAGTAGTCTGAGTGAACAAAGAAATTACTTTATCTATACATAAAATTGCGTGAGGGTATTTTTCATAATGGGTATTTTTTAAAATGGGTATTGTAGTCCTCGTACAATAATTATGGAGATAGCATAGTGCCATTCCAGAAATTTATCATTATTTAAACTTTCAGCCAAAAGTTTAATTGAAATGTTTCAAAAACAGTAGAAGTTTGGAATTTCAGCATTTTTTCAGCGTTTCTTGCAAGAAAAAATAATTCTCTACCAGAAGAGATAAATATTTAATCAAGTGATTGAATTTCCAAAAAAAGAAGAAAAAAAATCAACCTCAACAAACAGTTTCATTTTCGAATAGATTGTTTATTCATGAAGCTAATATGACGAATTTTCCAAAAGATTGTAGAATGTTCCACCAAAAACATAAATGTTCAACAAAACAGTTAATTTTTCAATCCAAATTTTTTTTTTAAAGCGTCGAACATTGAACCAAATAATTTAATTTCCAACCAATTGGTCGAATTCTTTGTTAAGAAGTATCATACTTCACCAAAAAAGAAGTTGCATTTTCCACCAAAAGTTTGAATTTTCCAGCCAAAAAGATGAATAGTTTAGGAGACAGTTTAATTTAAATCCAAAAGTACGTATTTTTTTTAACAAAAAGACAAATGTTTGAAGGAACAGTCAAATTTCCGACCAAAACTGATAAATTTCTACAGAAACTTATACATTTCTACCAAAAAAGACAAATTCTCTAGAAAAATTTTTGATTTTCTACCAAAATAATATAATTTCGGACCCAAAAATATACATTTTTCATCAGAAAGTAAATTTCCCACACCAAAAAGTTTTTCGATGTGATGCATAGTTGAATTTTGAACTAAAAACGATACATTTTCAACTAATAAAACTTTTTTTCAACAAATTTGTTCAACTCTCAACAAAGCTGTTGAATCTTTAACAAGAAGATTTTTTTTTAAGCAAAAAAGACACATTTTCAACAAATCATATGGATTAAAAAAAAATACCTTTGCAACAACGAGAAAAGCGAATTGTCGACAAAATAGTCAAACCTTTCCTCAAAAAAATGAACTTTAAACAAATAATTTCAACATTCAACCAAGTTATTCAATTTAGAAAAATGTATATAAATTCACAATGCAAAATTCGATAGTTTCGTTTCCAAATAGAAGACATTTTTTTTTAAATTGGAGATTCAAATATTTGATCAAAAATTCATGTATTCGGTTGATAATTCATCTTTTTCGTTTGAAATGAATCTTCTTGGTTGAACAATAATTATCTGCCCGGTTTAGAGTTCCACTATATTTGGTTGAATGTTAATCATTCTTGTTGAAAATTCATGTTTTCTATCAAAAATTCATAATTTCAGATGAAACCTCATCCCTTTGAGGTAATAATGAGATTTTTTGTTATGAAATTTCTTTTTTTCTAAGAATCAATTTTTCCAAATGAAAATGTAACCATTCCATTCTTGATTAAAATTCAACTACTACCTACCCAAAATATTCATTTTTTGCTGTTGTTTAAGAAACTTCAAAATTCAACTTTTTTTGTTGAAAATATCTTTTTTGTTGAAAAATGTATATTTCTGGGCAGGAAATGCAACTGTTTTATAGAGCATTCGCCTTTCTGACTTTGAATTGAAAACTCTTTAACTCTTTATTTCAAACTAATTTGTCTGTTAGAATGTTTAATCATTTCGATGGAAAATCCAACCATTCAGGTTCAAACTAAGCTATTCTCAAATGTAATTTCGTTCTAGAAAATCAACTTTTCTGTGGAAATAAGTTGAAAGTAGATCATTTGTCTTCTTGGTTCAAAAAAAATAAAGCGAGAAAAGGTTCAAATTCGAAATTGAAGTGTCGAAAAAGGGAGTAATGTTTATCCCAAAGGAATTTAATTAGTTTCATTATTTAATTTATTTTTAAATCAATATAAAATCTCTTAAGTATATGATCTCTTGACTTGGCGTCTGAGACTATTTTGATAGCATTTTTATATTCAATATCAATAATTTTTTATAATGTTTATTTAATCAACATGAAAACAAAAATTACTTGAACAAAAAGGAAGAAGGTGATAAATGGGCAAAAATCATCATTATTTAATTTATATCTGGGAAATAATTACATATTGTAAAATAATCATTATGTAGAGAAAATAAGTAACCTAAAAAAAATGGGTTGCTTTGCAGAAAAATGTACAGGATTCCGATGCAGTGATGGAAAATGTTTGCCATTTGGAGCTCGTTGCAACATGTTGGGGGAATGTTCAAATTCAGAAGACGAAGCCAACTGCACTTGTGCAGATTTTCTGAAGGCCCAACTCTTACATCCAAAAATTTGTGATGGTGTCGCCGACTGCTGGGATTACTCTGATGAAAATAATTGTGGTAAAGTTCAAACCGAATTTGAATATACAATTTAAATTAACTATGATAATATAAGATTCATTAATTAATCAATTGATTCCATTATCCATTCATCTATCCATTCATAACCATCGTCCAGATCGAAGCGATATGAACTTCTTCCTTTCGAATGGAAATGCTTTATCATTCTTTATAAAGATATTGATTTTCGAAAAGAAATTGGATACAAACATCTGTGGAAAAATGACTGTTTTTCAACTCCGCTGGGGTTTGAACCCACGACCTTCCGTTTCACGGGCGAGTGCTCTATCACTCGTGCACACGTACCAGTGTACCACGCGTGGACTCTTCTAACAAACGAGAGGTCCTGGGTTCAAATCCCAGCGGAGTTAAAAGGCGGTTCTTTTTTCAAAGAGGTTTTTATTCATTTTCTCGATGTATGGAATTTTCATCTAGTGTAAATGATGTAGAATCATATCCAAGATTTTATTCGTCAAATGAGTTGGGACAATAGATTTCTGGTTTACGATAGGTAGACATAATCTTCCGCTAGACTGTTAAAAATGACTAAAATGAGAATCTCAGATTAAAATCGTATTTTCAGTGACATAGTTTCAAGATACTAATTCGAGAATACTTTATTTTTAATCAAACTTTCGAATCCTTTCATTTTTAACGCTCCAAAATTGCATTTAATAATCTTCAAAGCATCCACACAAGAATCATAATTTTCAAAGTTTTTAAGGGATTTAACTTTTAGAGTTAAATATTTTAAATACTCCAATTTCAAACTTCAAAAAATGTACAGTGAATTTGTTCTGTACCTTTTCATTTTTTCTTGTTGAAAAATCTGTCTCATCACTACTTAATATGCTAAATATGCGATATTGTTTACCTATAAAAATAGTTTAATTTTGAGGGCCTAGAAAATGGATTTTTCAGCTTTAAAGCCTCAAACTCGAAAATACTCGAAATTCCTAATGAAATCAATTTTTAATTACTTGATCTTGTTACGTCAAAAAATCTCCCTCTATGAGAAAGCATAATTTGAAAAAATTTTGAACCATCAACTAGCATGCAAATTCTTCACCTCGCATTTTGAGAAAAAAAAACAATTGAAAATTCATGTACTTTGTTGATGAATCATCCATCAGGCTAAAACTTGATCTATTTGATTGAAATTTCATCTTTTTTCGTTTGAAAACTCATCTCTTCGATTGAAAATTAAACTTTTTTTTTTTAATTTGGATCTTTTATGTTGCACATCCATTTCGATCGTGAAGTTTTGTCATTTTAGTTGAGGAATTCATCTTTATCAATGAAAATTCACCCTTATCAATAAAAATTTATCCATTTTGTTGGAAATTCTTATTTTTGGTTGAGATTCATTATTTTAGTTGAAACTTCTCTTTCGTTCAAAATTTATCTTTTCTAGATGAAAATTCATCGATTTGGTAGAAACAAATTTCTATCGGTAGAAAGCCAATCTTCTTTGAAGAGAAATTCATCCTTCTTGGTTGCAAAATATTTTCGGTTTAAAATTAAATTTGTTGGTTGAATGTGGATCTCTTTTGTTGAAAATTCCTTTTTTCTTCGAAATTCAATATTTTAGTTCGAACTTTATCTCTTCGGTTGAAAATTTATATTTTCTAGATAAAAATTCATCTATTTGGTTGAAAATTTGTCTTTGCGGTAGAAAGTTGATCTCCCTGGTTAGAAACTCCATCATTTGTAGTAAAAAATGTAACTGTTTGGTTTAGATATAATCAGTCTTGGTTGAGGATTTCACCATTTTGTTCATAATTTGTCTTTTTTGGTTGAAAAATGAACTAATTGGTCCCAACTTTAATAACTTGTAGACGAAAGTATTTTTTCAAGATTCATCTCTTGGGTACAAAATTCAAGTATTTTCCGAAAATTGATTCATTTTTTTGAAAATCCTTTCTTTGTAAAAAATTGATTTTCATGGTTTAGATTAATTATTCGCTAAAAATGGTATCATTCAGTGGAGAATTTGTTGTTTATTTTGTTAAGAACTCATTTTCTCATCTGAAACTTAAACTATTCTATTTTCAATTAGAAACTCTTTCTCTATGAATTGAAAATTCAGCTATTTGTTTGAAAACAAATTCGGCTCTTTGGTTAGAAATGCATTTCTTATATTGAAAATTCCACTGTCAGGTTAAAAATTTAACTATTTGTCAATTTATATTTTTTTGTCGAGAATTTAACTCTTGTATTGAATTTTTTCTTTTTGTTGCTTCGAAAATTCATCTTGTAAATTAGAAATTCAACTGCCGTGTCAAAATTAAACTACTGTGTAAAAAATTCAACTTTGTGGCTTCAAATTTCAACCATTTGATTAGAAAAATCTCATCTTTCTTCATCAAATCATCTTTCTTTGTCAAAAATTCAATTCTTTTCTCAATGGGAATTTTCTCTCTTTAAAAAATGTACTGTTTGGTTGAAAATTCATTTTTCTATGTTGAAAACCGAACTATAAGGTTCAAAATTTAACTTGCCTGTTGGAAAAGCATCTATTTTGGTTACAGGTTCCTCCTTTTGTTCGGAAAGTTGATCTTTTTTAGTTAAAATGATTTTTTTTTTGTAGAAAATTCAATGTTTCTTTCTGAAAATTGATCTTTTAAACGTGACCATTCGGTTGGAAATTCATTTTTGTACTTTGGAAATTAAACTATAAACGGAATTTAATTAATCTTATTTTTACCATTTATTTTCCCAGAATGGTGTCAAGTAGGACAATTCGTCTGTGGAAACAGTAGATTCTGCATCGACCAAAATAAAGTTTGCGATGGCACCAGAGATTGTCCGGCAGGTGAAGATGAAAAAAAATGTGCTGCCTTAATAGATGGCAATGTGGACCAATATTTTGAGAAGAAAAAAATTCCTCAACCTTTTCTTCATCCGGAAGAGAATAGGGAAGGATTATTAGTTAGAGATGAACCAAAGATCTTTGAAAGACCTTTTGATTACGATCAGTTAGCAGCCGAATCTTCTCTTCTTGATTCAACTACCCCGGAAAATGAGGAAAATATCCGGGCAGAAAAGCTGGTGCATTCTGAGGATCTTGCCAACTCTACTGGGAGAGAAGAAAAAAATTTTCAAGATGTGCTTTTTGGGAGAGAAGTAGCTTCGAATCCGAAAAACAGTCATGTATCTGGAAATTCTTTTCAGACGAGTACAAAGGGTGGAACTTCTTTTATTAAAAATAATATTCATCGAGAGGTGAATAGTTACAATGACAGAGGATTTTTGCATGTAAGGAAAAATGGAAAATGGGGAAAACTTTGCCTTAATGGGTTAAATAGTTTACTGGAGGAGAGACAGACAATGTGGACTATTGAAGATTTGGGAAGAGCTGTTTGCAAGGCGATTACTTATCAGTAAGTTTTGATTCTTCAAGATTTTGCGACCTGTTTCTAACGAATTTTCAACCAAACAGTTGAAATAAACCAAACGATACAAGTCTTTAAAAATAATCCCGTTTTTCACCAAGAGAGATTTTTTTTTGGTCGATAAGAAAAAAAAATCATACCAAATATTGAAATTTCAGGTAAAAAAAGGGAACTTCCCACAAAAAAGTCAAAGTTTCACACAAAAAAAAAATTGAGTAGATCCAATTTCAACCAAGAAGTTGAATTTTTTAACTAGAAACATTTGAATTACAAATATAAAATAATGTAATGGACGGTAATAGACGAATTTCTTATAAAACAGTTGAATCTTCAACTAAAATAGAATTAATTTTCAAGAAAAGAAGGTCCTATATTAAAACAATCGACAAAGAAGATAATTTTCGAAAAAACTAACTTTCCACAAAATCAAAATATTTATAACTAAAAGAAAAATTTCTGAATTAAATATTTAAAAAAAATTCACAAAGTAGGTTTGATTTCAACCAAGAAGTTGAATTTTTAAACTAGAAAGATTTTAATCATAAGTGTAAAATAAGAGAAAGACAAATTTTCAAGAAAATTGAATCTTCAACTGAGACAGAATTAGTTTTTTTGAAAAGGAGGCCCTAGCTATAACAAAATAATTAAATTCTGAACCAAACATTGGAATTTTCATCTTGAAGATTGATTTTCTGCTAAGAAATATGAATTCTGAATTTTAACAATCAATTTTGCACCGAAAAGACAAATTTTCGAAAAAACACTAGGATTTTCAATTAGATTGTTGCATTTTTAATCAAGAAAGATTTTTCAGTCGATGTGGTAAAGAAATCTAAGCAAGCTTTGAATTTTCTGGTTAAAAAAAGGATCAATTCCTGACCTAAATTTTGAATTTCCAACCAAATTCATTTATGTTCAACTAAATAGTTGCATTGTCAAGTGCAATCAATTTTCAAGCAAAAAAAAAAAACTTTTTACAAAATAGTTACATTCAGAACCAAAGAAGATTTTTTTGTCGATAAGGAAAAAAATGAAGAACTTCCAGCCCAGAAGGACAAATTTTTCAAAAATTTGGTAAATTCTGAAAGAAAAAAGAATTACTTCCTAAAATAATTGGTAAATGATCAACTAAAAAAGATAAATTCACGTTCAAGAATAAAACAGTTAAATTTCATGTAGAAGACAGAATTTTCTACAAAAACAAATAAATTTTCTGAATAGTTAAATTTTCAAATTAAATGATAAATCTTCAATAAACAAAAAAATAGTTTTTGAATTATATTGTAGTTCCACTTTTAACTTTGATAGATGAATTTCAACAAAATACATGAAATTTCAACCAAATAGTTGAATTAAATACAAAAATACGAACTTTGACATACATGTTTGAAAAGAGGGATTGGAAAGTTGGGAAATTTAAAATTGGACTTCGGAACGATATCAAATCAAAGAAGAGTTTTTAGCTGATAAGGGAAGAAAACCATGACTTCCTGACATCATTGTTAAATTTCCAACAACACAAATTGATATTCAATAGAATATTTGCATTCTTAACTTAAAAATAGAAATTTTCAACTAATATGAAAGATTTGTTTACAAAATAGTATAATTTTCAACCAAAAAGACGATTTTATGACGAGAAAGTTATATTCAATCAAGAGATACAAGTTTTTGACAAACAATTTTATTTTTAACTGAGGAAGATTTTTGAATTGATGAAGAAAAAAACGTCATGCGAAATGTAGAATTTCCAAGCCAAAGAGACCAACATTCTACAAATCAGCTGAATTTTCAAACAATAAATAATTACTTTTTATCACAATTGTTAGATTTTCATCAAA
This sequence comes from Neuroterus valhalla, assembly GCA_011762715.2. Classification (NCBI taxonomy): domain Eukaryota; kingdom Metazoa; phylum Arthropoda; class Insecta; order Hymenoptera; family Cynipidae; genus Neuroterus; species Neuroterus valhalla. The sequence goes on along the minus strand of WSXT02184314.1, from coordinate 9,351 downwards.
AGAAGATTAATTTTCAACCAAAAATACGATTTTTTGACAAACAAGTTATATTCAATCATGAAATACAAGTTTTTGACAAAAAATTTTATTTTCAACTAAGGAAGATTTTTTAATTGTTGAAGAAAAAAACGTCAAGCAAAATGTAGAATTTCCTAGGCTAAGGGACCAACATGCTACAAATCAGCTAAATTTTGAAACAAGAAATAATCACTTTTTATCACAATTGTTATATTTTTATCAAACATTCCAACATTCCACAAATCAGCTGGATTTTCAAACAATAAACAATTACTCCGTATCACAATTGTTAATAATTAATCTCAAACCAGAAACAGGAATTTCCCACAAAATATCCGCAATTTTGAATCATTTTGTCCATCAGTCGATGGAGAACATGTTGAATTTTCAACTTAATCAATATTTAACCAAATTGTTTATGTCTCAACACAAAAGATGAATTTTCGAGTAAATCAAACATTTTCTATAATATAGTCGAATTTTCAACCAAAAAGACGAACTTTCGACAAAATATATACACCAAATGGTTGAACTGAACAAAAAAAAAAACACAAATTTCCAATGTGTTGAGTTTAGAAGAAAAAATAGATTTCTACCAAAAAATGAAACATCTAATGTTTCGGAAATAAATATTTAAAATGTGAAACATTAAAATTTGATATTCAATTGAGAGAGACACAAATTTGGAAAAAGAAAGTTGAAACCTCAACCAGAACAGAATATCCCTCAACCAAACAAGAGTTGAATTTTTCACCAAAAAAGATTATTCAGTAGAAAAGAAAGGACATTTGAACCAAACTGTTTGGTTTCCAATCGACACAAAGGAATTTTCTGCAATAAAGTTGAACCTGAAAGACGAAAACCAATTTCCAACAAAAAAATTCCATTCTTAACCAAAAAGCATGATCTTCTAAGAAAATTTTGTTTCAATTCTAAGGAAAAACATCAATTTCCAACGAAAAATGAAATAATTAAATTTTCAGTAAATGAAACTTTTTTTGAGCCGAAAAATAAACCATTTCTAAAACAAATAGTGAAATTTTCGAACAAAGATATGTATCCTTCACTGAAAAAAGGCATTTTTAACGAAGTAATCCAACTTTGAACGATATAGTCGAATTTACTATTAAAAATTAAGTCTTAGAAGAAATTGTGTATATTACAATAATAATTCAACCAGAAAAAGACTAATTTTAGATAAAAAGTAGTCGCATCCAACCAGAAAATACAAATTAGAAAAAATAGTTGTATCTTCAACAAAAATATATTAAATTCCTACAAAGCAGTTACATTCACACCCAGAAAAAAATGCATTTTCATCTAAAGAAGTTGAAATTTCTATCAGAAGAGTTGAATTTTACACCAAACAAATAAGGAAATTAATTAACAAGTGCCACCTCTTCTTAATTTGCAATAAGTTCTTGGAATTCATAGTTTTTGCATAAGGTATGAGAGAAATAATGTACGATAATAATTTATTGAAAATAGTTGCTTGATTGTTATCATTCGAAAAATTTTTATAAAGAAATACACATTTTGGTCAGGTCTGAAAAAGGAGGATTGATTTCCTTAACAGGATAAACTGAGAATGTCCTATCAATAACACTTTGTTATACACTGTACTTTTTCCAAATTCTTTATTCACTCAAACTTAAATTCGTTTATAACATTACAAACAATTTTTTTCTTACTCCAATACACAATAAATTAGTTCTGTTCAATATCTAGGCATGTTTAGGGGGGAAATCACTGCAGTGAATAGCTTCATACAGTGGATATTTTTAAAAAGAAGGAAAATACCAAAAGCAAACCTAATTTACAGATTTCGTATGAATAAGAATTTGAAAAATGCATCCTCAAACGGAATTTCATGCTCTTATCAATTAAAATTACAAAAATATGGTTTTCAACAAGATGAACTAACCTCCTCGTGTACGTCAGTAATTTTTTCAATGTAAACAATATATTCCCAGATAAATTTCGTTTAATAATCAATGTTCCTTGGTCATTATAAACAATTATAAACTGTAATACTGTCAACCATATAATCATATATCCTATCTCAAATAAAGATCATTTAAACTCATAGGTTGGTAAATGCTGCATGGCAGAATCAGCTGATCAACATGTTAATTTTTAAAGGCATTTTATAGTCCATATCACTGATCAGTGGTCCATATCAGAGTACAAAACTTCAACAACTCAAGATATCAACAAAAACTTTTCACTGACTTACAAAGTCATTTTTACTGGAATCTTATCTCATAGCTAAATATATAAACTTCATTTATGCCATAAGAGCTTCTCAATTTATATTGTACTTTATGTTCACTGCAATTCACAAATTTTTGCTATCCACTGTAGGGAGCTTTCCCCTCATTGAATTTGTGAATCTTTGGAACAGTGACACACTTGAACAGTTAATAAAGAAAAACAAATCAAATTTGTTATTGAATGAAAAAATTCCTGTGCAAAAAGTGCAAAAACATCAAAATTAATTAAAAATGGCACTGTACAGCGATTTTTGCCAAAAAAAGTGCTTTTTGTCAATCTGTGCGCTCTCTTGCTATTTTGTGTTGGTCTTTCTGAAACTGAAATGTTTTTTTCCAGGGATTACGAAAGGGTAGAAACTGTTAAGGAAGACTTGTCTCTCACCAATAGGAATTATTACAGCTTATCATTCAACGATAAAGTTTCGGACAGGCCCAGCTTAACTTTCAAACCTACGGATTGCCCCAGTGGAGAAGTTCTCAAAGTAAAATGCAAAAATCTCGAGTGTGGAATTAGGACCCAAGTTCAATCACAAGCAAGGTACTGAAATACATCCAGTTTTGTATCTAAGGATTAAAAATTTCATAGACCCACCCATCATAGTGTAAAAGTAACTAGTTATCACAGTCATTACTTTTTTATTTCTTTTTTCATTTATTTCAATAGAATAATTATATAGTGATAATATAATCCTAACATTTATTCAAATTTTCAGTTAAATTATTAATCATCACCAAAAAACGAATCACCAAGAAAATTCTAAAATTTTTAACCGGAGAGATAAATTTTGAACTAAATGATGAATCATCAACTAAAAGGATGAATTTTTGAACAGGAAGATTAATTTCGTTGGAAAAGAAACGACGTTTTAACAAAATACATCAACTTAAATGCTAAACAGTAGAATTTACAACTGAAAAAATCTGCTTTCTACCAAAAAAGGAATAATTAAATTTTCAGTTCAATTTTCAACAGAACAGATGGATCTTCAACCGAAAAAATGAATTTTAGATTAAAGTTCAAAATTTGACCAAAAAAGACAATGAAAGAAAGATCAATTTCTAACCAAAAATAGAATTTTTATTATTTCAATTTAGGAAATCAATTTATAAATAAATTTTTTTTTCGACAAAAAACATCAATTTTCATACCGTTCCTAAATTTCCAACCATAGAAGATCAATTTTCAAACAAAATCGTAATAATTAAATGTTCAATTCAATTTTCAACCATCCAGATGAATTTTCAACTAAATTGAGGAATTTTCAACCAAAAAAAGAATTTTCGAACGGGGAGTTCAACTTTTTACCAAGTACAGTTTGTTTCCAACCAAAAATATGGACTTCAAACACAAGAAGAGAAATTTTTGATCGAAAATTAAATTTTTAACTGAACATTATGAATTTTCAAACAAAAATAGACAATTCAAGTATAGAGTTTAGAGAATTGACGTAAGGCTAGAAAAAATTCAACTATATAGTTTAATTCTTAACGAAAAAAATGAATTTCCAATAAAAATCATGAATCTTCAACCAAAGAACTGAATTTTCAACTAATTAACATAAACATAACACATAAAACAGTCTTAAAACTACAAATAAAATACACAAACTGAAAAATATAAATTGTTAACCAAACGTGAAATAGAAAACTTTTTGCAGTTAAAAAAATGTACGTTCGCCATTAAATAAATACTTCTAACAATATAGTTAAATTTCCAACGAAAGAGATGATTCTTGATTAAAAAAACGTGCATTTTAAACAAAAAAAGATTAATTCTCAAACAAAAATAGAGTTTTTGGATTTTCAACGAGAAGAAATTGAAGAAAATTGAAGGAATTTTTAGTTTTAAATCGTAAACAGTTCAATCCGATCAAAAACAAATTTTCAACAATACAGTTGAATTGTTTAGAGAAATAATTTGATTTTCAAACCAAATAGTGAAATTTTCAACCCAAAAGGAATAATTCCAAATAAAACAGTTAAAGTTAAAACCAGGAGTAAATTTCTCAGTTGAAAGAAAATTAACCTTCACCAAAAAATACAATCTTTTCAACAAGATAGTTGAATTTTCAAAGGAGGAAACACATTTTTACCGAAATATGTGCATTTTCAACTAGAGGAGGTAAATTTTCAACTGGGAATACAATTTTGAAATCTCCAATTGAAAAAATTATTATGAGCGAAAAAAAAAATGAATTCTCAACGAAAAATGTAATGAATAATATTTCGACTAAAAAAGTTTTTAGATTTGAAACGAGAACAGTTGAACTAGAAAATATAAATTGTTAACCAAGAATGAAATCGTTAATTTTTTGCAGTTAAAAAAATGAACGTTCGCCATTAAATAAATTTATCTAACAGTATGGTTAAATTTTCAACAAAAGAGATGAATTTTTATCAAAAAACGTGCTTTTGCAACTGAAGAAGTTATATTTTCAATCGGAAATAGTATTTTGGAATCTTAAATTGAAAAAAATATTTTCAGTAACAAAAATGAATCCTCAACAAAAAATGTAATAAATAATATTTCAAATAAAAAAGTTTTTAGATTTGAAAAACGAGAGCAGTTGAAGTATAAAAATATAAATTTTTAGCCATAAATGAAATCTTTAACTTTTTGCAGTTGAAAAAATGAAAAATTTAACAATTAATATTTCAATTGAAGGAATTTTGAGTTTTTAATCGTCTACAGTTGAATTCGATCAAAAAACGAATTTTGAACAATACAGTCGAATTGTTCAAAGAAAGAATTTGATTTTCGATCGAAATAGTGAAATTTTTAACTCAAAAGGAATGCTTCCGAACAAAACAGTTGAAGTTAAAACCGGGAGTTAATTTCTCGGTTAAAAGGATTAAGGTTCAACAAGATAGTTTAGTTTTCAAAGGAAGAATGACATTTTTACAAAAATACGTGTATCTTTAACTAGAAAACTGTGTAGATTTAAAAGGAGAACAGTTGAACTCAGAAAAAAACTAACATTCAACAAATGAGTGAGATTTTCGGGAAGATAGTTAGATATTCCTCCAAAATAGTGAAATTTCAACTGAAAAGGACGATTTTCAATTAAAACAATTGGAGATCGAACCGGATATAAAGATTTGTTATCAGAATTGTTGAGTTCAAATAAAACAAGTAGGTTTCAAAATAATAATACCATTCTCAACGAAAAAAGATGAATTCTCAATCAATAATTGTCAGATATTAAACAAAAGTGATGAATTTTCAACTTAAACGAAAAATCTACACTCTACAATCAAAACAACTGATTTTCTACATAGTTGTTGACCAACTTGTTGAATATTCTTCAAAATTGTTGGATCGTTCACTAAAACAGAACATTTTTCAACCAAACAGATTAAGGGCTGGAAACTAAAGTTTTGATAATTAATCAAAATAATCAAAGATGGCAATTTACTTTTTGATGTATTTTCCAAAGGAAAAGTGAAAATGACCGGGACTAACAGTGATCAACTTTTTGGCAATCACTCCTCAATCAGAATGAATTCCTTGAAGACATTTCTTAAGTAACACTCGAATATTTAAGAAGGTATTTATCTCGAAATTACAGGATCGTCGGTGGCGGTAGTTCCTCAGCTGGCGGTTGGCCCTGGCAAGTTGCCCTTTACAAGGAGGGCGATTATCAGTGCGGAGGTGCTCTTATCAATGACAGATGGGTCCTTTCTGCTGGGCACTGCTTTTATCAGTAAGTTAAAAATCCATTCCATTAGTGGGTGGTCTTGAAATTGCGGATCCAATTAATTTTCAATATACAAAAGCTTCCAAGAACCAAATTAAGTGGCGAAACTACTGTGGAGCGAAAACTCTCATTGCGGGGGGTCTCCACCTACGAGGGGCCGTCTAGGCTTAGCAGGAAATGTCTGTTTTAACTTGTATTCTTAAACTTTTTTTTTAATTTCGTTCACTAGTTTCAGATTTCAAACTACACGAATTACATTTGAAGCGTTTCAAAGTCCTAATATTTTGAGTGAAAACATTGCATTTTCAACCAAAAAAATCAATTTGCGACCGAAGAGATGAGTTTTTAAATAAAAAATTTATTTTCAACAAAAAACAAGACTCTCCAACAGAATACGTGAATCCGCAACTGAATAGTTGGATTTTTATGTAATAACAATGAATTTTCAACCAAAATTGGAACTGCCAGAATGGTCGAAACTTCCACTTGAATACATGTAATTAATTTGATCTTATCTTAGAAAAAATTATTTAATCAATTTTTATCAAAAACCTTTAAATTCAAGTAAAGAAGACGAACTTACAATCAAACAGTTTCATTTTCATGACACGGTTAGTGATTTCCTACAAAAGAGTTGAACTCTCAACACAAAATTATGGTTTTTCCACTGAAAAATTGACTGTTCACTCAATGGTTTAATATCTAAATAAGTAGTTCAATTTTCAACCAAAGTTTTATATTTTCTACCAAAACAGTTAAATCTTTCACCAGAAAGACGTATTTTCAACTCGAAAATATAAATTCCCAACAAAAAAGTTAATTTGAAACGTAAAAGTTGGATTTTTAACAAAAATAGGAATTTGCAAAAAAGAAGGTTATATTTAACCAAATACGTCAATTTTCAACAAAAAATATGAATTTAAAACCAAACAGTTTATTTTCCACTAGACTAAATATGTCAATATCTTCAATTATATTTGAACACGAAAATATTAATTCCCAAAATGATAGTTTATTTTTAACAATTTGAAAAATTTTCTACCAGAATATTTAATTTCTCAAACAACAACAAAAAAACAAATGTTTAAACATAGAAAATTACTTCTTCAAATTTCTTTCCGGAAATTCGATTGGGATAATGAGAAATTTCAAACTTATAAAAATGAATTTGCAATCATTTGAAAATATTATTAATAAAATGATCAACTAAATAATTATATTTGTAACGAAAAAATAAGAATTTTTGAACAAGTGGCAGCATCATCATCCAATAAAAATGAATTTTTGACCAAAACCTTAAGTTCCTAACGAAAAAGAAAACTTTCGACAGAATACATGAGTTTCAAACCAAGTACTTGAATTCTCAAAACAAATTGGAATATTCCAGATTTTTAGTAAAAAAAAATATATACATAATTTCTAACCAAACATCAATTCTCAACCAAAAACAATTTTTTCATAAAGAAAAAAAATGCATTTAAATTGTCGAATTCTCGATCCACCGAGACGGATCTTCGAACGAAAAAGTTCATTTTCAACCAAATAGTAGAATTTTCTTACGTGATGGTTCCATTTCCAACCCAAAAAATATTTTGAACCACAATGGATGACTTTTAAAAAAAATTTTTGATTCCCGAACGGATAAATAAATTCCCAACCAGATACTCAAAGGTGTAACTGATAGAGGGAAAATTTTCCAAACAAGAAAGACTAACTCCTAACAAAATAGTTAATTTTTCAACCAAGAAAGACGAATCCTGAGTGCAAAATATAATAGCTGGTATTCCAACTGAAAAAGGTTCTAATTTTAATTTATTTCCAATTTTTCATTTTAACCATATGATTGAAATAACAATCCAAAAAATGAAAGTTTTTACAAAACATTCAAATTTTTGATCCGAAAATATGAGTACTTAATAAAAAAGTTAATTTTGAAACCAATTATTGAATATGAGTAAGAAAATATGAATTTCGAACCAAAAGTCTAATAGTTTGAGCGCGCCTAGGGCGCGCGTCTTTTGGAAGTCGCGCTTCGCGCTCGATGGTATTCTCACCTCGCGCTCCGCGCTCGGTTATGAATTTAACTCGAGCTACGCGCTCGGCCTTTGTAGTTCCCTACTGTTATATGCAAAGCTTTTGGAACGTTAGAGCAAAATATCAACTACTTTAATTTGATCAATGTGAATTCTCTTTTGTTAAAGCTTCTCCGGCTTTAACGAATACATTCTCATCGCGTGTCTCATGCTGCACACTCGATAAAAGCTTGTCCAAAGCGGTAGAGAAGTTTTGTTGCTTAGTTTTTTTCTCATGTTGTGTAGTTTTTCTAGGAATTCAATTTTTTAATTCTTAATTTTATTTTTCACGATTCAAACAAAAACTACGTTCCAATAAGAAAAATTATAAGAAATTCACAGATATTTTTCGGGTGAAAAACATTTCTCTTTCACTCTTCTATGATTTTTTTCATTTTTTTTATTTTTTCAAAAATTTTATTATTTTATTATCATAGTTATTTTTCCTGATTGAAATGCAAAATACATATCCTGTTAAAGAAGTTGAAAACACATATGAAGATATTTTTCTGGTAAAGAACTTGCGTTTACTTGATTAATTCTAATCATGTGTCAATTGTTCAAAGGTTCATTTTTTTCATGTTTTATGTGCTTTTTTATAAATGAAGCAAAAACTACTTGTCCCATCAAAAAGTTAATGTTACCAAATTTTTAGAACTTCTCTTGGTGCACAATTTTAGTTCATTTATATTTTACCGTACCTCACATAGTTGGACCAAAAAAGGAATCTTTCTATTTTTCATTATTTTTTGTGCGACTAAAATTTGAATTTTCGAATTTTTGAGAAAACTCGAAAAGTTGTAAAGCTCATCTTATAGGGCTTCCAAAAAAAAAAAAAATTTTTGTTCTTCAACTTTTTTTCATACCTTGCGTTGTTTCGCAAGAAACCCTCATCTTTGTTTATATTTTTGAATTTGGAAAATGCCATAACTCTGACATTTTTGTTTTCATAAAAAAAACCATAAGGATAAATTGTTTTACTTATTATTTACTACTGAAACCCGTACTTAAAATTTTCGAGTCTTGAAAAAAATAGTCTCAAAAATTTTCAAAATGCTTCCCCTCTTCCATTTTTGATCCGAAATAGCTGGCTAACGAACTTGACCTTCAGTTTCTGCCACTGAAAGGGTGTGCCAAAGGCCAATCAAATCGAATAGTTTTTTCGGAAGTTATCGTGCTCACAGACAGACATACATGCATACATACATATATGCATACATACATACATACATACATACAGACAGACACATTCGTAAAAACCATTTTTCTGGGTTCAGGGGGTCTCAAAAC
>WSXT02184303.1:0-20713 GCA_011762715.2 Neuroterus valhalla | reverse complement strand
AAGTTTCCTGAGGAATTTAGAAATTTTCCTGATGTTCGAAGTAAAATCTTTTTCTCGAAATGCAAATATCAATATTTTATAGCAAACGTTCCTCTTTTTTGTATATGCAAGTGATTTACAGTAAGAAGAAGGGAATTTCTCCACTCACATTTTTCTCCGTGCATGGGAAGACCTTGTTTTTTTTCATACATATATTTTTTTTTGTACTGAAAAATTGAATCTCGAAGGTACAAAGATAAGTCTTTGAAAAATTGTGTTTTAGGTATGTCAGTTGATGGCTGAATCTGGGCCCACCTTTTTTTAACACTTACCATTGCTAGTCCTATCTGCATGCTTGTGAACATTGATTTTATGTCTAAGGAAACAAGAACGTGCTGGTTTGGTATTTTTATATTTTTTAGCTTTTCTATCAGTTCAGAACTATTTTCTATTTTTGACTTGGGAGGTTCAACCGCGAGCTTAATTGTTTGACCTATAAACGAAGCTCGAGGGAGAAGACTGGACTGCCGGAACAAACATTTATTCTGAATAATTAATAATAATTATTCAGAATAAATGTTGATGGAAGTTAATAAATGTTTAAAAGATAATTGACTATTATTCCTGTGATTTCTTTTTTCCGTATTTTGTATAGAACATTTTGATTTCCTATTTAGCATCACAATTTTCGTTTGAAACACTTATTTCCTGATTTTTATTAAAAATTAAAACGCTAAAAATAATTAAATAATTATAATTTAAAAGAAATTACACAACTTTCCAAAAGGAAGATAATAAAGGGTTAAAACAGAGTTTCCATTCTAGAAGATTATTAAAAAATCATAAAAAATTATAATTTCATTAGAAATTTTTGAGAAATGAATAAACAGTTTTACAATAAAAAGAGTGCAGGCAGCGAGAATCGAGCGTGCAACCTTGCGATTATCAGCGAAACGCTTTACCAGGTGAGCCACCAGGTAGTTGAGAATGCGTTTACGCTAGCTCGACGACCATCCGCTCGCAATTCTTCAAAGGTATTTTTCTCGGAAATGGTCCAAAATTGCGCCTCCTTGATTCTTTTCAGAAAAGCTCTAGTAGGTGTCTATCACTGAGGAGAGTACGGACCAAAACGAAAATTAGGTGACCTGAAGGTCCCCTTGTTAGTTGCACACTACTTACTGGCTCTGACGTCACAGGCTGCCTATATTGGTTTCCCAGAACTAATACAAACCTCTAAATATTATATGTAATAGAAATATACTTCAGGTATCTGCAGGACCGAAGCAGCTGATTAAAAATGGACATCCAAACGCGAACGACTTCGAGGGTCAAATCAGGGACCTAAAACAAAATAAGTAGAACGTATCAGGGCCAAAGTAGGATAGATAAGGTGTGAATCGAAATTGAGTATCAACTGTTTCTCACAAGTTCCAATGCAAATAGCACAAATTGCTTTTATCTCCCGATTTAGTTGAAGCCTGGAAAGTCGAAGAGCGGTAATTCTAAAAATATGTATTTTATTCAAAATTTATGTTACAAATACCCAGCAAACCAAGATGAAAGTTCCACTTTTAGCTGAATCCATTCCCTGCTGATCGGAAGACCCTGAAACTGGAACGATTGGAATGAACCACGGAAGAGCTGTGCGTCGATAGCAGTGACAGCCAATGCTTACGAAAGCCAACTGCGTTGCATCCACCGGTGAAAAAAAGAAGGATGGAATGGAGCAGCCCGAACGTGGCAAAGGAAAGGGAGAGAGGTGATTATTGACGTCACACAGGTGTTTTCAGGCGCGGGTGAGAGGGAAGCACAGGTGAAGGGGGTCTCCAATCGAAACTGACTTTCCGACCAGCTCACAATTTGCTCCTCCTCGTTGGAGCTTCCGAAGGCGTGGTATTTATCTGCACATGCGTTGCACGTCCTCCTTGTGATTTTGCTACTGTACTCTGGTAGCCGGGGAACCCCCGAAGAAGGGGCAAAGTTTCCTTTCCCCTCAAGGACGAAAATTAGGTTCTGCAATGCCTGTTTTTGAGATTATCAATGCCTGTCAATTCCAACTCATAAAAATGTGTATTTTTTACTACAGCTAAGAAAATTCTTTTTTTGTTTGTTTTTGTACATCATTTCTTACGGTGTAAACGTAACTCATGAAGAGTCATAATTGGTTGAGTTGAATACGCAGGGGGACACTATTCTCACGCCAACATAACAACAGCACGCGGCATTACCAGGCGGCCACCCATCCAAGTACTAACCGCGTCCGTTGCTGCTTAACGTCAGTGATCAAACGGGAACTGGTTTTTCAAGTGTGACATTGCCGTTTTTTATTGAATAAAAGAGGTTAATTCCAAACAAAATAATCAGATTTTTCATGGAATATTTTGGTTTCCAACCCAATTGTTCGATTTTCAAGCCGATAAAATTATTTTTGCTGGATACAGTTCAGTTTTAAACAAAAAAGTTTCTATTCAATCAATAATGATGAACATTCCGAAAAAGGGTAATTCCAAACAAACTCATGGCATTTTTCACGAAATAGCTTATTTTTCTATCATATAATAGAATTTCAGAAAAAAATCCGATTTACAGCAAAAAAGTCTATTTTTTTCGAGAGAGATGATTTTTTTAACAAAAGAGACGATTTTTGTAACATAAGAAATAAATTTGTGATACTAAGAAGACATTTTCGAAAGAAATAGTTGAATTTTAAAAAAATACAAGGATTTTGATGAAACAGTTGATCATAAAAAGTTACTTCCACAAAATGGTTTGCTTTTTCAAATAAAAAATCTGACTTTCTTACCATAAAAGATTAATTTTTACCAAAACAGTTGAATTTTTCATTAAAAAAAGACTTTTCGAAATGGTTATATATGCTGAAGAAAATTACAATATTTTCAGAAAATGATAGTATTTTGACAAAACGGTTTAATTTGCAAACAAAGTAGGTTGATATTTTCAGATCAAGAAAAATTACTTTTACGGAACAGTTGAATAAAAAAAAAATACAATTTTTCTCACTATGAAGAACTACTTCCAAACAAAACAGTTGAATATTTAATTTGGGAAAATTGCTTTTACAAATTAGTTGCATTTCTAACAAAATAATTGTATTTTCCAAAAGGAATAACAGTTCCAACAAAATGATTGTATTTTGAAACATGTTTCAAAATTACATTCCCAGCAAGATTGTTCAATTTCGATCCAATGAGATGGAATTTCAATGAAACAGTACAATTCTCGAACAGAAAAAAATACTTCCACAAAACAGTTAGATTTTTAATTAGAAGCTTTGACTTTCCTACCATAAGAGACATACTTTCAGCAAAACAGTTGATTTTTTATATGAAAGAACGACATTTACATATGAGTTTAATTTCTAAAGGAAAAATTTAATTTTTCAAGAGAGATAACATTTTCAAAAAAATGATTGAATTTTCCATCGTGTAATCATATTTTTAACAAGTTTGTTCAATTTAAGTACAAAGAAGATCTTCTTTGTACATAAATTGAACAAATTTATTATGGTAATATTCCATTTGGAAAATGTAATTATTTTTTAAATATTTAGGTTCTTTGCAAAAGCAATTTTTCAAATTAAATATCATAATTAAATTGGTATTTTTCTTTTTTTTTCTAAATTTAACTACTTCGTGACAGTACTCTTCTTTTTTCAAAAATTTGTTTTCTTGATAATTTATCTCACGGTAGAAAAGACATATTTTTTGTTCAAAAATCCAAAAATTTTATGGAAGTAATTTTTTCTGATCAACTTTTAATTGTTTTTTTGAAAAAATGTCTTTTTCTGTAGAAAATTGGTATTTTTTGTTTGAGAAGTTCAACTGTTCTTAGTGGAATCATTTGTTCAAAAACAAATTCATTATTTCTAGATACAAAGAAGATAACTATCTCACTAACAACAGTTGAATAATTTTTAATCAAAAGATAGCAATTTCCTTCAGTTGAAGATAAAATGTTGATGAAACAGTTTATTGTTTGATCAAAAGTTTACTTTCTCAAAATCTTAAAATTTTTAAACAAAAAATATGTCTTTCCTACCATAAGATGAATTTTTCAACGGGATAATTATATTTTTTATTCATAAAAATGACTTTACAAAATAGTTCAGGCCTAAACAAAATAATTTTATTTCCAAAAAATTCGAACAAATTACTTCCACAAAATAGTAAAATTTCTAATGATTACGTTTCCTAAAAAATTGTTCAAATTCTGTACAAAAAAAAAAGGGAAAGGTTGAGAAAAATTGGAAGAAGAATGGAAAAGAGCGAGAGAGGGTAAAGAAGAAAAATACAACTATAAAAGGTATAAGAATAAAAGGGAAGGATTTGAAGGAAGGCGTGTAAGAAGTGCTTAAAAGGAAAAATGCAAAGGTAGAGGTAGATGAAGTGATAAGTATAAGAAAGGATGAGGTAAGAGTGTGCAAAATGGTGCAAATGAAATTGGAGAATAGAGAAAATAAAAGAGAGGTAATGTCGAAGAAAATGACGTGTTATAGAAGTGTACAGAAAAAAGAGGAGGATTTGACATAGGGAGAGATATATATGCAGTACAAGTTAAGGAAAATATCGGGAAAGCAAAAAGAAAAGGGGAAAAGGACGTTGGTCAAATATGGGAGAATACAAATAGAAGGCATATGGAGGGATTGGGACGGAAAGAGGATAGACTTACTAGAATGTAAGAGGTCGCGGGAACAAGTAAGAAAGAAACGGAAGAAAGGAAAAGTAAGAAAAAGGTTGAGAGAAACGGTTACAAAGGATGAAATAAGGAAAGAATAGCGGATACGTTAGTGTAATAAAGCTGGATTAGGGAGAAAGGCTATTGAGTTTATGAATAAGTTGGGTCAAGGGGAAGCTATGGTGATGATGGAGAGATGGCCAGATGAGAGGAGGTCGGAAAGAGTAAAGGGCAGATTAACGAAGGCATGCAGCTAAAAAGTACAAGAAGCGAAGAGATAATATGAAAGGGTAAAGCAATTGCAGGAATGGTGATGGAGATAAGGAAAGAGTTGGAAGCGCAGAAATAGATTGAAACGGCTTAAGGGAACACAAGGAAGGGATAGTGAAGAGATAATGATAGGAGAGGAGGGGTGGAAGATAGTAGGGATATATGAAAATGGAGATATGGAGAGAAGAATAGGGGAGTCATGGGGGTTGAAATTGCTGAGTAGAATGGATGGGATAGGATGCTTCATTTTGAACGAGACTATTATATATAAATTAGAAAAGAAAAAAGAGGAGGGTATGAACTTCCCTTAACTGAACAGTAAAAGGAATAGAAGAATTCAGACAAAAGATAAAGTTCGTGAAAATGGGAGAAGGAAATGTAAATGAAGAGATGGGAATTGTGATAGAAAAGGAGAAAACCCTTCAGGAGGATAATTTTGAGACGGAAATTAACAAAGGGAGGATATGAGTCAGCTTCAATGAGGAATAGAGAAAGAAAAAAAACGAAGTTAGGAAAGAATTGAGAAAATAGAGAAGAGAGAAAAGCAGTGTGGAAAGATACAGAAGGGAAAAGAAGGGGTACAATACGTTATGTGATAAGAAAAAACAGGGGGAGTATAAAGAGTTAGAAGAGGAGGCAGGAAGGGCTAGCACAGAGGAAGAGGTACGGAAGATAATGGAAAGGAAGGGAAAAGAATTACCCGAGAGATTGACATGTTAGAATGGGAAAAAATATTCCATTGAATTGTAAGGAGTTGAAAAAAAACAACGAGAGAGGGAAAGAGGTGAGGGAACAGGACGAGGAAGAGGATATGAGGAGGGAAGATATAGAGATGGTGATAGGGTTATTGAAAGAGGAAAAGGCAGGGGGTATAGACAAAATCCCTAATGTGGAGAGGGGAATGCTGGCCAGAAATATGAAAAGAAGTGGAGGTTGTACCAGTACCGATAAAAAAGAAAAGGATGAAGAGGATAGAGAAAGAAGCAGAGGAAAAGAAAATCATTCCTCCAAAAGGAAAGGCATGAGAGTGATGGATAATGTATATGTGCTGAATTAGGCTATAGGGAAAAGGTTTGAGGAAAAGAGTAGCGGAAATCCCGAGAGAAACAAAAAGTAAAGTAAGAGTAGGGGATCGGACGGTGGAAGTAATGAAGCAGATATGGGGACTTAGAAAAAGTAGATTCGAAAAGGAGTGGGAGGGGCATATGAGGTCGCTTGATGCGCTCCCACGGCTGATATTAGGCTATGCTGCAGAAAAATAGGAATGAAAGGAGAGGAAGGAGATAGAGGAGATGTAAGAGCAATATATTAAATGGATATTAGGGTTGGAATGGAGAACTTTAAGGTATATTTCAGAGAAGAAGTTTAAAGGGATGAGCTGAGAACAAAGGAGGATGTTATGAGAAGAAGAGATAGGAAAACAATGGATGAAGAAAATAGAGAAAGCTAGAGTTCCCATGTTTCTTCTACCCATTCACACATTCTGCACTCTCTTTTCTCCTTTTTTCCCAATATATCGTTTCTCTGACCTCCTTCCCCAATGTAAATTTTGCTATTCTTGTCAATCTCTTTTCTTCCCACTCCCTTTCCATGTACTTTGGTAGTCCTTCCTTTTTTATTAAAATCCTAGCATTTATTGTATTTTGATTCCTTGATCCTTCTCTATCCTTCAATAAATTGACTTCCCTTACCCTTTTCTTCCATTCTTTCAAAGTTTATTCCGATTCTCATCTACTATATGTTCTCTGTAAAGGAGTCCCTTCTTTCTTCTTCCCATTTCGTTAAATCGATTGCCCTCCCTCTTCTTTCTTCCACCTCCTTCAGACATTTTTCCGCTAACTCTCCTCCTCTTTCCTCCCTTAGTTTTTCTCCAAATTTCTATGCCCTCTTTTCTGTTCCGATACTTAATTGAAATCTTTGCGTTTCCTTTCTCACCATACATCCAGGTGTCTATCAATCTACTCCTTGAGACCATCTCACATATCGTCCCTGCAACCTTTCCGTCTCTTTCCTTATACCTTTTTTTAACATAACCTTTTCTATCTCAGTCCGGTCCAGGGAATCGAACGCCGCTTGTACGTCTAGGAACATAGCTATCATTTCTTTATTCTCCTCTCCAATCCTCCTATTTATTATATAACTTACAAAGTGTATGTTGTTTACCACCACCATTCCGTTTCTTAACCTTGTCTGATTTAGTGGCACTTTCTCTTACCCTTGGGATGCTTTCTCTAATCTCTCCGATAATACCGTTACATATAACTTGTACGAAGTTGGTTCAAGCGTCACTCCCTTATAATCATCAACCTCCCCTCCTTTGCCTTCCTGAAATATCGGTACCACTAACTCTTCTTTCCATAACTCTGGCCGGTTCTCTCCTCTCCATACCCTATTGCACATTATTCATGTACATTCCTTTTGTTCATCCGCCCCATATTTCCAAACTTTATTTAGTATTTTATCCAAACCAGGAGCTTGGCCCTCTTTCATTATTCATATAAAGTTTATTATTTCTTCTTCTGATATATTCTCTTCCGCGTCTCTTTCCCTTTCCTCCTTTCTTCCATCACTTACTTTATGCTCTATCCCTCCTAGTAGATCTATAAAGTACTTTCCCGTTCTCTCATCTCGATATCCTGGCTTGCCTATTTCCTTCTTCTTCTCTCTTTATTTACTACTTTTGAGACCTCTTCTTCCGTCCTAGCATCCTCCGTCTCTTCTCCAAACCTTTTGATTTCCTCCTCTTTTTTCTTAAAAACACATCTCGGTATATTTTTTCTTATTTCTTCTATATTCATCTCCACTACTTTTTCCTTTTCTCCATCTTCTTGGTTCTTTTATTACTTCCTTCTTTTTCTCTTTACATTCCTTATCTCATTATTTCCATCTCTTCATCTACAGTACCTTCTCCCATTTCTATATTCTCAAGCTTTTCCTTCAATTGCTCATATCCTTTCCATGACAGTACTCTTATCACTCTCCAACTCCAGTCTTATGGAACGTGATCAGAATCTACACATTCTGCTACCTCTAGTTTCGTAACCTTCTCTGCTACCTCGTCGTCTACTATCACATAGTCAATGACCGTTACCTTTGCTCCTCCTAAACGTTTATATTCACCTCCCTCATGCCCCTCTATATTTCCGTTTAATATAAACCATCCCATTTCTTCCAGAAACTTTAACAATTTCTTCCCTTCCTCATTCAGTATCTTGTCTCTAGTTTTCCTCCTTCACTCTTCTCCCCATTCTCATCCTCCGCTATCTCGTGTCCATGCAGTAAAACCTCCTCCTAGTACAAGCCTAATACTCTCTTCTTTTTCTTCGATCAGTTCCTTCATTACCTAAGCTTTCTCCTGCATATCTCCGTTCAGATACACTCCCATGATCTTCCACCTATCTCCTCCTATCTCTATCTCTTCTACCTATCATCCTTCCATTTCTTCCTTCGTCACTCTCCTATCCTTTCCAACTAGATATTCCTTCCTTATTCCCATCACTATTCCGCCCATTTTTCTGCCTCCCCCGTCCCTCGTCTTTGCATTTTGACACTGCCAACTGTAACCTCTTGGTAACCTTCCTCTTACTCTTCCCCACCCTTTTTCATCTAGCCAAGTTTCCATCATCACCATCACCTCCCACTGCTCCAAATTCCTCACAAAATCTCTATCTCTTTTCTCAATTCCTGCTACATTCCAGTAACAAATTTTCCATTTACCCCTTCCTTTCCTTTTTCTTGTTTCTTTCTACAATTCCCTATTTCCCCTCTTACCCTCTCTTTCAGTCCGATGACACTACACTTTTTACTAACTCTTTTGTTTCCTTTGGTTTCAGAAAACAATTTTATCAAAATTTGGTTTCTTCCTTAGCTGAGAAGTATCTTTTGGTTTTCAGAATCAACTTTTTCTTTAAAAACCCATATTTATGACTCAAGATTCCAAATATTCGGTTCAAAATGAAATTTTCCTATAAAAATTGATATTTTTGGGTTGAACATCTAACAATTTGGTAGAAGTGCTAAGAAGAAAAGACGCGAAGGTAAAGATTGAAGAACTCAGAAGTTTGCGAAAAAGGGACTTAGGAACATAGGAATATGTGGTATAACATAAGGAAAATAGCAGTAGAGGAGGAAGAGAAAGGGAGGAAACTGGGGTTAATATGGGAAAAATAGGACACAAGATATATGGTGGGTTCGGGATAAAGAGATAGGAGACTAAGTAAAAAGCGCTCTGTCAGGGAACTGGACGAGAAAAGAAGGAAAAAGGAGGTGATGCGAAATAATAGATAGCAAAAAGAAAGGAAAAAGAAAGGAAAGTATAACAGATGAATGAAGATGATTGGAAATGGGAAAAAAGGAATATGCAGTATAGGTTCAGGAAAATAACAGGACAGGGGAAAAGAAAGGAAGGAATCTTTGGGTAATATGGGAGAATTAGGACAAAAGATATATGGTGGGATCGGGATGAAGAGACAGGAGAGTTATTAAGAAGCGCTGTATCGGAGGACTGGGAGAGAAAAGAAGGGAAGAGAAGGTGATGTGAAATAGCAGAAAGTAGAAAGAAAGGAAAAGGAAAGGAGAGTATAACGAATAAATAAAGATGATTGGACATGGGGACAAAGGGATATGCAGTATAAGTTAAGAAAAGCAGCGGGAAAGGAGGAAAGGAAAGGAAGAAACCTTGCGTCAATATGGAAAAATAAGGACACAAGATATATGGTGGGATCGGGATGGAGAGACAGGAGAGTTATCAAAAAGTGCTGTGTCGGAGGACTGGAAGAGAAAAGAAGGGAAAAGAAGGTGATGCGAAATAGTAGGAAGCAAAAAGAAAAGCAAATGGAAGGAGTGTAGAATAAATAAATGAATATATTGGACAGTGGAACGAAGGAGTATGCAGTATGAAATGAGTAAAATAGCAGAAGAGGAGAAAAGGGAAGGAAGAAAACTTGGGTTAATATGGGAAAATTGAGGTACAAGATGTATGGTGGAATCGGAATAAAGAGACATGAGGCTTAGTAAAAAGCGCTGTGTCGGAGGACTGGAAGAAAAAAGGAAAGAAAGAGGGGGCGATAAGAAACAGTAGAAAATTAAGAGACAAGGGGAAGAAAAGAGGTGGTGAATAGAGAATATGCCTGATATGTAGAGGGGTTGGTGAGAAAATAAAGAGAATTCATGAGAAATTCGAAACATTGGGAGGTGGTAATGATGATGGAAACGTAACTGGATGAAAAGCGATGAGAAGCAGTTTCGAAATGCAAAGGGGAGACATAGGCAAGGCAGGGCAATGGCAGAAATGTTGATAGGAATAAGGCAGAAGTATGCAAGAAAGAGGGATAGGAAAGTGGTGGAGGAAGAAAAAGAAGGATTATTGGTAGAAGTGATGAAGATGGGAGAAGAGAGATGAAAGATAGTGGAATCATATGTAAACGGTGATATGCAGGAGAGATCTGAAGAAATAAATGAATCGATGGAAGAAAATAAAGAGAGGATTCAACTTGTAAAAGGAGGAGGTTTTCATGCAAGGACAGAAGATAGAGGAAGAAGGGAATGGGGTCGAGAGTAAAGGAGAAAATCCAAAGACAAGATACTGAATATGAAAGCAGATAAATTCTTGGAGTGCTTGGAGGAGATGGAATGGTTTATCTTGAACTCAAATAGAGAGGGGGATCGGGAAGGTGAATATACACACTCAGGTGGTGGAAAAAGAACGGACATTGACTATTTGATAGTGGATGACGAGGTAACAGAGAGGGTCAGGAAACTAGAAGTATAATAATATATAGATTCTGATCTCTTCCCAATAATACTGACATGAGAGGGTGAAAAAGGTATTGAAGATAAGAGTAAAGAAGGTATTGAGGATGAGACTGAGGAAGAATATAAGGTTAAAAGAACAAGTAGAGGGGATAAGTCAATGGAAGGAAAAGCTTAAGAATATAAAAATTGGAGAAGGTAATGTAGATGAAGAGATGGAAATAATGATACGATAAATAGAAAGAGTATTAAAGGGAACGGGCAAAAAATAAGTCAGTGAGGGAAGGGTTGAAAATGGATGAGATGAGCATGTAAAGAGAAGAAAAGGATAAAAGAAAAGAACCAAAAAGATGGAGAAAAGGAAAAAGTAGTGGAGATGAATAAAGAAGAAAAAAGAAGAAATATACTGAGATGAGTGGTAAGAAAAAAGAGGAGTAAAATGAAAGGTTTGAAGAAGAGTCGGAGGAAGCTAGGATGAAAGAAGATTTGAACAGTAGTTAATGGAGAGAGAGAATGGGAAGGAAAAGAGCAAACCAGGATATTGAGATGAGAGAATGGCACGGTACTTTATAGATCTCCTTGGAGGGATAGAGCATGAAGTAAGGAATAAGAGAAAGGAGGGAAGGGAAAGAAAAGCAGAAGAGGACATATCAAAAGAAGAGATGATTAATTTTATATGAAAAATGAAAGATGGCAAGTTCCTGGTTTAAATAAAATTCCAAATGAAGATTGGAAAATGGTAGGAATGAACAAAAGGAATGTACATGGATAATGTGCAATAGGGTATGGAGAGGAAAGAGAGGGCCAAAGTTATGAAAAGAAGGAGTTGTTGTACTGATACTGAAAAAACCAAAGGAGAGAAGGTTGAAGGTAGAATGGGACTGACATATGCAGATGATATAGTAATGATGCCAGAACATGAAGAGGGAATGGTGGGTCTATTTACAGGATTGGAGAAATACTTAGATAAGAAGGAATTGAAACCAAATGTTGGAAAGACGGAGATCATGAGGTTCAGGAAAGAGGGGGAAGACAAAAATATTGATGAGGAGGATTGGAAAAGGAGCCTGTGGCTGTTTGATGTATTGGTATGGCCAGTACTTGGACAAAAAGCGGATATATGAGGATGTAAGAAAAGGAAAGAGAAAAAGAGGTTATAGGAACGATATGTAAGATAAAGGTAGAAGGAAGGAGAGGAAGGGCGATGTAGCTAACGAAGTGGGGAGAAAACAGCATTGAGTTCACAACGGAAAGAGATATGCGAGATGGAATTGGAGTGAACTTTAAAGATGGAGAGGGAAAAGATAAGGAAAGACAACTAATAAGAGATGGACATAGGATATTTCTCAATTATTTTTTAATATCTCAATAAATCGAGGCTCAATAAAGCGAGACTCCAGTATATTACTAATCTGGGGTTCAATTATTTTTCTGTTTCACTTGTCTTTGATAAGGTAAGTGCTGCGAAGTACTAGAAGGACATAAAGCTTGGCGTAGGAGGGTTTCTGTTGGATGTGGGGAATTAATTAGCCAGAAGCCTTGCGAAACGCTTTGATGTCCAGGCTTCCGTCTATACTCATGTAAGGTCCAAGGTAATCAACTTTGCTCGTTCACAAGTTATATCGACTTTACACACACATTTATTTTCCAGGAAAAAATAATCTCACCAATAAGCAATAATCTACGGCGACATACCTCGTGTGGAAAAATACCGGGACGCTCTATAGTTTCTACCTAGTCCGCCTTGATTCCAAACTCCATTCGGGAATCTCAAATGAGACTTCCAAATATTGATTTTGAACTTCATTAGGAATATTTCAAGAAAGTTTTTGTGCATAAAAAAGCCTGTACGTAAATCACGAAACAGACTAACGGACCTTTCTACGGCCATCTGCTCCCTTGTAACAAACCGTAATAAAATTATGTATTAGCTGGTCGCTATTATTTGCACACTAAGTTTGCATGATCGAGCTTCCAGGGCTTCCGTTTCTTCTCACCATCTCTCCATTTCATAGATTTCTCGAATTTTCACTTTGTTTCAGTCAAGTCCTTTTATTAGCACAAATCCTTGGCTTTTTGTCCTCCTAGTACTTTCCGCCTCCTCATGTATTATGCTCCTTGACCACTTTTATCTAGGATTCCTGTTTGTCCATCCAGTATAGACCTGCATTTATTCCCTTCACTAATTTCAACCCTAGCACTCTATTCCACCAAGTCTTTTTTTCCATTGTGTCAGGTATTCTGGTTCCCACACCTACATAATCATCTCATACCATCTGTTGTACTGAGATTTCATAACTTTCCTCCATCTTTCCTCTGCATGTTTTGACATCATCTCCAATTTCATTTCCTACCTTTTTATGCTCCCTTTATGTATACTACATTCTTCCCTTATTAGCTGTCTATCTCCTTCCTTTTTTGAAACTTCTGTATTGCCTCTCCTTGCTCCTTACTTAATCCTACATAGGCATGTTTGTCAGATTTGTCCTCCCTCTCTCTTTCTCTTTGAACTTTCATGCTTTCTTAAATCTTTCGGGAAGACTTTCTACTCCTTTTGCTCTTTCCACCCTCAGATTTCTGCTCCATAGTACACGATTGCCCATGCTAGCACATCGAACATCCAAATTCTCATTCTCAAATCCTCCTTAAACCTTCTCTTCTCAATTCCCTAGACTTATTCCATTAACCTTCCACATAATTTTTAATACCTCTCAAAGCTACAATCCTGTAGCTTTTCCTCTAGGTCTGACAGCATTATACTGAACAACAGTGAACTCAATGAGCTACATTGCCTGAGTCCTCTCCCCGTCCGAAATTCCTCTCCTTTCTCATCAGCAATCCTTACTCTGAACTTTGCCTCTACAAATACTTATTTTCTTATTCCCATCAGCTTCTTTTCTACTCTTCCTTTCATAGTTTTCATCACACCCTTTTATTGAATAAGTTGAACGCTGCTTGAAAATCCACGAAAAGGCTACTGGTTTTTCTCGCTCCCACCCTTAAGTCCTATCAATTAAATAGAACGTATGTATATGTTATCGGTTCTTCCAATTCCTTCCCTGATTCCAGTATGGTTGTATGGAAAACTATCTTTCCCTTCTACCTGACTCTCTTACCTCTCGTAACGCTTCATTTATTTTTAGCCTTCCTATTGTCTTATTTACTTCCCCCCTGCTTATATTCTTTCTATCTTCCGACTCTTTTTCTATTACCTTCTCTCTTCGTCTAACCATTCTTTCTTCTCCTCCTAACAAGCCTTTCAAGTACCTCGTCCATTCACTCATTTTCATATCCTCATTCACTCCCTTTAATCTTCTTCTTGCCCTTTTTTAGCTTCCATACCTTTCCTCCCTTTACTGTTCTCTCTACCTCTTCCATATATCTTTCTCTTTTCTTCTACCTTTTCTCATTCAAAAGTCCCCTATACTCTTGCTTTCTCCTTTTGTACTCCGGTATGCCACTCTTTTCTCTTCTTCTTTATCTCACTCTCCTGTATTTTCTCATTGCGCTTCTATCATTCCTTTTCTCGTTAACCTTTTCGTTCTATGTCCCTTTCCCCTTTTGATCTTACAGCCTCTTTTACCCGATCAATCACACCCTTCATTCTTCCTATTATCTTGTCAACCTCTTCCTCTTCTATCCCAAATCGATTGACATTCTTCATTTTTCTTTGAATTATTTCAACTTTTCTCTTCCACAGCGCCTCATGTTGTTTTTTCTTAGCCTTTCTCTCCCCTCCTTTCCTCTAGAATGTGTGTGTCTTACTCCTTTCAATTTCGCTGTCACCTGGAAGTGCTACCATCAGGTATGCTGGTTCCCATATTCATATAATCATCTTATACCATCTGTTGTACTAAGATTTCATAACTTTCCTCCATATTTTTTCTGCATGTCTTTCCATCATCTTCAATTATATTTCCTTCCTTTATATGTTCCCTTTATGCATACTGCATTCTTCCCTCATTAGCTGTCTATCTCCATCCTGTTTTGAACCTTTTGTGTCGCCTCTCATCTCTCCAAAGTCGAACCTATACCAAGGCATGTCTAATTTTGCTTCCACCTATCTTCCTCTTCGAACTTCCATCGAGCATCCAAATTCTCAATCTCCAATCCTCCCTGAACCTTCTCTTCTCAATTTCTCAGAAATTTCCCATTATCCTTCCACATAATTTTCAAAACCTCTCAACAAAAAATCCAACCCTCATTCGTCCTCTGCTAATAGTATAACATCATCCGCATATGCTGAACAGTAAAGCTTACTACTACCCAAGATCGTTCCTTCTTCCCCTCTTCTCCTCTTTCCTGTAGCTTTCCCTCCAAGTCTGCCAGCATTATACTGAACAACAGCGGACTCAACGGGCTGCCTTGCCTGAGTCCTCTCCTCGTTCAAAATTCCTCTCGTTTCTCATTTGCAATCCTTAGCCTGAACCTCGTCTCTACAAATTCTTCTTCTGTTCTT
Organism: Neuroterus valhalla; assembly: GCA_011762715.2. Lineage (NCBI taxonomy): Eukaryota > Metazoa > Arthropoda > Insecta > Hymenoptera > Cynipidae > Neuroterus > Neuroterus valhalla. The sequence continues at coordinate 5,559 of WSXT02184303.1, read as the reverse complement.
TCCTTCACTTTCTCGTCCACTCATCTTTCTTCTATAGTTTCTTATCACACCTTGTTATTGAATGAGTCAAACACTGCTTCAGAATCCAGGAAAAATGTTAATTGTTTTTCTCGCGTCCACCCCGAACTCCTATTACTTAAATAGTTCAGAAGGTAAGTAAATGTTATCGGTTTTTACTATTCCTTCCCCGAATCTCGTCTGGTTCTGTGGAAAACTATCTTCCTCTTCTACCTGACTTTCTTACCTGTTCCTGATTATTGTTAAATAGATTTTACACCCCACGGATCTTATAGTGATACTTCTAGCATCCTCTACATTTTCACACTATCTTCCCCATCTTCTTCTATTAGCTTCTCTCCTTGTCTAACTATTATTTTTTCTCCTCTTAACAGTCCTCCTGAGTACTTCGTCCATTCACTTATTTTTATATTCTCATGCACTCCTTTTCATCTTCCTCTATCCTTTTTGCATCTCCCGTGCATTTCATCCATTCTCTGCATTCTCTCCCTTTTTCATATATCTTTCTCTTTTCTTCTGCCTTTACTCGTTCGACATATCCTGAAACTCTCGCTTTTTCCTCTTTCACTCCTTTATGCCACTCTTTCCTCTTCTCCATTCTATCACTCTCCTTTATTTCCTCATTGCCTTTCTAACATTCCTTGTCTCACCAACCTTTCCTTTCAATGTCCCCTTCCCTTCTTGGTCTTGCAGCCTCCTCAACCCAATAGATCACCCCCTTCATTCTTTCTATTATCTTGTCTACCTCTCCCTCTCCTATACCTTCTATATTCTTATTCTTCGTTTTTCGTCTGAATTATTTCAACTCTTCTCTTCCACAGCGCATCATGTTGTCTCTTCTTGGCTTTTCTCCACCCTTCTTACTTCAAGAATGTTTATGTCTTCCTCCTTACAATTTTGCTATCACCTGGAATTGTCTATCTCTTTCCTGGTTTGAACCTTCTGTATTGCCTTTACTTCCTCTGAACCAAATCCTACCTAGGCATGTTTGTCGAATTTTTCTCCCCTTCCTCTCTTTCTTTTTGAACTTCCATCGAATATCCAAATTCTTATTCTCCAGTCCACCCTGAACCTTCTCTTCTCAATTCCCTACACTCATTCCATTATCCTTCCAAATATTTTCAAAAACTCTCAACAACAAATTCAACTCTTCGTTCTCTTTCAATAGTATAACACTATCAGCATATGCTGAAGCGCAAAGCTTACTACTACCCAAGATTGTACCTTCTTCGCCTCTTCCCCTCTTTGTTGTAGCTTTTCCTTTAAGTCTGTCAGCATTCTACTAAACAATAGGGGACTCAACCGGCTACCTTGCCTGAGTCCTCTTTCCGTCCAAAATTCCTCTCCTTCCTCATTTGCAATGCTTACTCTAAACACTGTCTCTACAAATTCTTCTTTTATTATTTCCATCAGCTTCTCGTCCACTCCTCTCTCTTCTATAGTTTTTTATCACACCCTTTAATTGAATGAGTCGAACACTGCCTCAAAATCCACGAAAAAGGTTACTAGTTTCCTCTCTCCCTCCCTTAATTCCTATAAATTAATAGTTCAGAACGTATGTATATGTTATCGGTTCTACCTATTCCTTTCCTAAATCCCATCTGGTTGTCTAGGAAACTATCTTTCCCTTCTACCTGACTCTCTTCCCTCTCCTGTCACTTCATTTCTTTTTAGCCTTTCTATTGCCACATTCACTTACCCCCTGCTTATTCCGTTTATATCTCCTCACCATTTCTCTAATATCTTCTCTCCTTGCCTGGCCATTCGTTCTTCTCCTCCTAACAGTCCTTTTAAGTACTTCGTCCATCCACTCATTTTTATATTCTCATTCACTCTCTTTCATCTTCTTCTTGCCCTTCTTTACCTTCCATACCTTTCCTCCCTTTACTGCTTTCTCTATCTCTTCCATATATCTTCCTCTTTCCTTCTACCTCTTCTCATTTAATAGTCCCTCATAGTCTTGCTTTCTCCTTTTGTACTCCGTTATGCCACTCTTCCCTCTCCTCCCTTCTCTCGCTCTCCTTTATTTTTTCATTGCCTTTCCAACATTCCTTGTCTCGCAAACCATTTCTTTCTATGTACCCTTCCCCTTTTGGTCTTCCAGCCTCCTCTACCCAATCAATCACCTCCTTCATTCTATCTATTATCTTGTCTTCCTCTTCCTCTTCCATAGCTTCTAGATTCTCATTCTTCATTTTTTCTCTGAGTTGTTTTAACTTTTCTCTTCAACAGCGCATCATGTTATCTTGATACTGTCTTGATATTGAATGAGTCAAACACTGCTTCAAAGTCACCGAAAAAGGTTACTAGTTTTCTCTCTTCCCCCCTAAATTCCTATTAATTAAATAGTTCAGAACATATGTAAATATTATCGGTTCTTCCTATTTCTTTCCTGAATCCCTTCTGATCTCCTGTCGCTTCACTTCTTTTTAGCATTTCTATTGCCTCATTTACTTGCCCCCTGCTTATACCGTTTCTATCTTCTCACTATTTCTCTAATACCTTATCTCATTGCCCAACCATTCGTTCTTCTCCTCTTAACGGTCCTTCCAAGTCCTTCGTCCATTCACTCATTTTTAGTTTCTCATTCACTCCCTTTCATCTTCTTTTTGTCCTTTTTTACATCCCATACCTTTTCTTCCTTTGCTGCTTTGTCTTCCTCTTCCGTATATCTTTCCTTTTTCTTCTGCCTTTTCTCCTTCGACGTTCACTCATACTCTCGTGTTATTATTTTGTACTTCCTAATGCCACTCTTTCCTCTTCTACATCCTCTCACTCTCCTCCATCTTCTCATTGCCTTTCTTACATTCTTCATTTCACTAACCTTTTCTTTCTATACCCCCTCCCTCTTCTGTTCTCACAGCCTTTTTTACCCAATCAATCATCCTCTGCATTCTTTCTATTATCTTGTCCTCCTTTTTGAACTTCTATGGAACATCCAAATTCCTTTTTTCCATTCCTCCCTGAACCTTCTTTCCTCAATTCCCTACACTTATTCCATTATCCTTCCAAATAATTTTCAAACTTTCTCAGCACCATGTTCAACCCTTATTTGTCCTCTGCTAATAGTGCAACACCATCCGCATTGCTTAAGAGTACAGCTTACTACTATCTATCTTACTACTATCTCCTTTCTCATTTGCAATCCTTACTCTGAGCCTTCTCTCTACAAATTCTTCTTTTATCCTTCCCATCAGCTTCTTCTCTACTTCTCTTTCTTCTATAGTTCCCCATCACACCCTCCTATTGAACGAGTGAACGTAAGTAAATGTTATCGGTTCTTTCTATTCCTTTCCTGAATCCCATCTGGTTGTGTGGAAAACTATCTTCCTCTTCTACCTGACTCTCTTACCTGTTACTGAGTATTGTCGCATAGATCTTATACCCCACGGACATAAGAGTGATACTTCTATCATCCTCTTCATTTCCACACTATCTTCCTCATCTTCTTATATTAACTTCTCTCCTTGTCTAACTATTCTTCCTTCTCCTCTTAACTGTCCCTTTACTGCTTTCTCTTCCTCTTCCATATATCTTTCCTTTCCCTTCTGCCTTTTCTCGTTCAACATTCCCTCATACTCTCGTTTTCTCCTTTTGTAGTCCTAATTGCCACTCTTTCCTCTTCTCGATTCTCTCACTCTCCTTCGTTTTCTCATTGCCTTTCTAACATTCCTTGTTTTACCAACCTTTTCTTTCAATGTCCTCTTCCCTTCTTGGTCTTACAGACTCTTGAACCCAATCAATCAATCACCTCCTTTATTCTTTCTATTATCTTGTCTACCTCTTCCCCTTCCACACCTTCTAAATTCTCATTCTTTATTTTTTTCTCTGAATTATTTCAACTCTTCTCTTCCACAGCGCCTGATGTAGCCTTTTCTTTGCTTTTCTCCTCCCCTCTTACCTGAAAATGTCGTTTCATCATTATCGTCCCTCATTGTATTTCAATTTCAAATGCACCATCCTGATCCTCTCATCAGTTTCAGAAGTATTTTATACAAAAAACTATTGTTCCTTCCAATTTGGAATTTTGAATGAAATGATACTCAGCAATTCCCATACTTGTCCCATTCACAAAATCCTCTTCAACGAAAATCCTCGCATTAAAAGAATGTTTTACATAAAGGATTAAATCGTCCTCGGACAGACAATAGTATCCCCAAGTTTATGGGCATTTTTTCACGTAACGTCAAAATCCCTCGGTTGAAACATTTCGCAGAGTCGTTTCGCGATCTCGAGTACCCTATACATTTTATTCTAGTAAGTACCCGTGTAAACGGGCCATCCGAGAGAAGCTTGGGTATTTAACAGGGAAAATGTTCGACTCTAACCCGCCATCCTGATTTCAGCTTATGCACACTCACATTTTCACAAAACTCGTCCGACCCATTCGCATACTTCTGGATTTACCTTCCCTTCATTCCAGTATTTGTGGAAAGAAGAGTCGAGTTCTAGAGGAAGGGGACGAGCCAGCATATGATGTTTTATTCCATTATGTTCGTGTTGAAAAGCTCTACCTCTAGTTACGTTCTATCTCCTAAATTGGAGTGCCTATTGTTCTTTCGGAGAATAAAATCACTGGCTTATGAAGTTTGACATTTCGGATGATTTCCCACTTGGAGAAATTTATAATCACAAAATAGATAAAATTTCTCAAAAAAGAATGACGTTTTACACTCATTCGAAAGAATTAATTTTTCAACAGATAGTCCCGTATATTTAGTCGGATTCTTATATGTATTATTGCAATTCATTGGGTAAGAAATTTTCTGTTCTGCCATCTTTAGGGTACCATATAGAAAGCTTAAATCCGAGTTTTTGACCATCAACTCTTTGCAGGTTGTCCGCCAGCTTGAATTAAGGGGCGATACCTTGTATCGCGTATAACAGTCGTATTTTTTATTTCATCAAGAAGATAGAAGAGACCATTTTTCATGAGTAAAATAAGATCTGCAAATTAGTATATTTGACTATCCTCCGCCCCTTTTCGAACATCGCCAATATATAAAAGATAGAATTAATGAAAATGACCCCTCTTATGAAAGATATCTGAAACTACCTAATGAAAAAACTAGGATACAAAAGCATTGAAATCCGTACAGAATTAATATGGAAGGAAAGCTTGACACTGTTAATATTGAAATTGTAAGAACGATTATGCTGACTTTATATATTCTCATCCGCAGGGAAGAGAATTTATGCGTTAATTATCGTAGTGGAATGAACAATTCTTGGTTGTGAAATTCGTGGGCTGCTGTACAAGAAACAACCTGTTTCATATTGGAAATAATGTTCATTGCATCATAAAACATCATAATACTATTCAACTTAGCTTGTACAGCAGCCCACGGATTTCTCAACCAAGAATTGTCTATTCCACTATGATAATGGGTGATGATGGGTATGCTTATACTTATTCTTGGCAACTGTACTAATCTAGTGTTTATCTCCTTTTCCCGTATATCAACAATTATTATTATTATTTATCAGCATTTGGAACTCGAAAGTTCATTGCCTCATCTACCCGAGACCGCCACGCGTCCC
>WSXT02184292.1:8553-20714 GCA_011762715.2 Neuroterus valhalla | reverse complement strand
CGGGAATCGAACCCACAACCAGACAGTACCGTGGGTCCAAAGCTCATGCCTTAGCCCCCACGACCAACTGATCACTCCAATCAGTGGTCAGTGTCTTTCGAGATTGTCAACTTCCACATCTATTTTCTTGAAACAAGATAATTTTGTTTGATCAAACTTTTCCGTCTCCATTCAGCCACGCACCTCAGGTCAGAATCGGACTTTTGTTCTATCTTCGAGGGCGCTGGAACCAGACCCTACTCTCTGAATTTGTTATGTCACATTTTACTCAATAGATAGAATTATATTTTTGTGATTGGCAACTTTCCGGACCTGACGGACCATAAGAAGAAGAAAAATGTATGTTCTACCCAGGAAGACAAATTTTCAATAGAAAAATTTAGTTACGGAGCAGAAAACTAAATGTCAGAGAAATGAGTTTTTCTTTCCAACCAAATAGATAAATTTTTCCACTCAAAAAAATCAATTTGCAAACAAAAAATTAAAATTATTGGATCTTAGGTCTGAAAAATAAATTTGAAAAAAATCCAACATGTTTAATTTTACTCAAAAGATTGATTTTTTGGAAAAAGAACAACTTATTTTTTACGTAAGGTTAAATTTTCGCAGGTAGAAAGAAAATTTCAACTAAAATAATGAATGTTGAACCAAAAGAATGAATTTTTAACAATGGTGATTAGTTTTGTACAAATAAAAATAAATTTGTTACCGAAAAGTTGGAGAAAAATTAGGAAAGATAAATTTTGAACCTGGAAAAGAATCGTTGGATTTGCAGAGTGTGAAATCAATATTCAATAAAAGGAACGAATTCCCAAAGAATAGTTGGATTTTTACCTAAAAAAAATTTTTTTTTTATCCAGAAAGCCTAACTGTTTACTGAAAAGAAATTAATTATAAACCAAATAGTTGAAATATAACTAAAAAAGAATTCCTTCTAATTAAAAGTAGAATAAGTAAAATTTCAATTGGAATATTGATTAGAAAGCGAAACAAAAAATAACGAAATTGTTGAATTTTCAATCAAAAAGAATAAATTTTTAACTAACAAAGATGAACTTTTAATGGATGAGATTAACTCTTCACCTAAACCATTTCAATTGTGTATAAATACATCAACTTTTAACCAAAGAGTTGGATTTTCTACAAGGAGAAATAAATTTCCAACTAAAGTGGAATAAATGAAATTTCATTTGAAACGAAAACAAATAAAAATCAACTAAATGATTGAATCCTTCGATCAAAAAATAAATTTTCAATTGAAGAGAGAAATGCCCAACAGATAAGGTTAAATTGTCAAAAAAAAAAAATCGAACTTCCAAGTAAATATATAAAATTTTAACCAACGAGTTGAATTGTCAAATAAACAAGAAACCAAATCCTACTATTTTCGGTTGGAAATTACTTCTTCTTGATTAAAATGTCTTTTATTATATCTTGGATTGACGATTTCTTTTCTGCTTGGAAATTTCATTGTTTCCTTCAGAATCTAGTTATTCAGTTCAGAATTTGAGAGTTCTTATGGGAAATTCAACTATTTCGTTGAATTTAATTTTCTTGTTGGATTTTTTATATTTGTGGTTCAAAAATTTGACTGTTTTGTAGAGAATCGACATTTCGGACTTGAAATCATATGAAATCTGGTTGAAATTGTAATTGCAAATTCAGCTTTTACGTTCAAAATTCGTGTTTTTTATTTAATAATTCATCTTTATTGGTTATTTTACATTTTCTGTCGATCCATATTTTTTAGTTGAAAATTTGTCTTTCTGTCTTGGAAAATAATTTTTTTTAGTTGAAGATTTATCTTTTATTCGAAGATGCAACTGTTTGTTTGAAAGTTTAAATACTTAGTTAGAAAAACATTCAGAAATTAATCCAAGTTTGAACTGATTTGGATTAATTTTTATTAATTTTATTATTTTTTATTATTAATTTTTATTGAAAATTCTGCACTTTCTACCCTCACAAATTCGAGAAGATGAAAAATTTGAAGCAAAAAAAAAACCAACAAAATTCTACTATTTTATTCTTGTTTCTTTAGGCCTAAAATTTGTTTATAATGTATTTTTGACAGTTGGAAGTTCTCACATAATCAGAAAATTCGAAAATCTAAACTGAGTAATATTACAGTGCAATGAAAATAAAACTTTTTTGATTGGAAAGACTACTATTATATTCTCGTTTCAGACAAAATTTTCATTTATTGAAAATTTCAATATCTGGTTGGACATTAATTTTCAAGATGAAAATTCATATTTTCAGGTTGGAGGTTTAACTGTTTTGTAATTTTTTTCTTAAATTTTTATCTCAGATCGTGAATGTAACACTTTTGTTGAAACATCCTTTTATTTGGTTGAAAAATTATATTTTTTTCAACTATCCTTATCGTTCTTGGTAGGAAATGTAACAATCTTGCTTAAAATTCAGTTATTTCAACAAGAGTTCAACAATTTGAACAACAGTTTTTGTTCGTTTCTTCAAAATTAGGATATTTTAGGATATTAGGATATATATATATATAAATATATATATTTTTTTAATTATATTTTAAATATATATTTCTTTAAATATAAATTGGAGTCTTTCGGTTTGATTTAAAATTGATCTCTTTTGGGAAAAATTTACTCATTTACTTGGAAATTCATGTATTTTGTTAAGAATCCATTTGTTTAGTTGAAAAATTGATCTCTTTGGTATACATTTTTTCAATATTTCGTATAAGATTCGTCTTTTTGTCTCCAAATTTGAACAATTTGATTGGAATTTCGGTATACATTTTGGTTAAGAATATTCAACTAATTGTTTGAAAGTTGAAATACTTTGTTAAAGATTTCTTTTTTCTGGTTAAAGATTCATCACATTAGTTGTGAATTCCTCCCTTTGATTGATAAATCATATATTTGATTAGAAAATTAAACTATTTGGTAGAAAATTCGCCTCCTTGATTTGGAATCTCATATTTTTCCATTGCTATTTGGTTAGAAAAATTATTATTTTTATGGATATTCTACAATTTTTTATTTTTTGTTTGTTTCTTCAAAATTAGGATTTTTTTGGAAATTTGTTGTTTCTTTTGGTTGAAAATTAATTTCTTCAACTGTAAATTGGAATATCTCGGTTTGATTTAAAATTGATCTCCTTTGGGAAAAATTTACTCATTTACTTGGAAATTCATGTATTTTGTTAAGAATTCATTTATTTGGTTGAAAAATTAATCTCTTTGGTATAAATTTTTCCAATATTTCGTATAAGATTCGTCATTTTGTCTCCAAATTTGAAAAATTTGATTGGAATTTCGGTATTCATTTTTGTTAAGGATTCAACTCATTGTTTGGAAGTTGGAACACTTTGTTAAAGGTTTCTTTTTTTCTGGTTAAAGATTCAACACATTAGTTGAAAATCCCTCTCTTTGGTTGAAAATTCAATTATTTAATTGGAAAATTAAACTACTTGGTAAAAAATTCGTCCTTTCGGTTTTGAATCTCTTATTTTTTTATTACTATTCGGTTAGAAAAATTATTATTTTGATGGATATTCAACAATTTTCTATTTTTGTTGGGGAATTCTCTTTCTAGGGTTAGAGATTGAATTATTTTAGGGAAATTCTATTTGCTTGAAAATTGAATATTTTGGTGACAAATTTTCTTGAATGATTGAAAAGTGAAATTTTTTGTTGAAAACTGTTTTTTTTTTTTTGTTTACTATTACTATCAACTATTACATTTTGCATTAAAAATTCGTGTTTTTTTCGTAAGAAATTCGGGTTCACGGTTGAAAGTTCTTTTTTGGTAAAAAATCCATCTTTTCGGATGGTAATAGAACAAATTTAGTTAAAATTTTTGTTAAAAAAGTAATTTTTTCTGGTTGAAAACCAAACTGTCCTGTTAAAAATTCGCCTTTTTTGGTTGACTTCAACTATCAAATTTTTTTTATAGAGAATTCGTCTTTTTGATACAAAAATGCAGACTTTCAATTAAAAGTTTATCTCTTATAGGAAATTCATTTTTTTAGTTGAAAATTGAACAAATTTTTTTAAATTTCTTTACTGAGAAATCTCTTTTGGTAAGAATTCATCTACTTGGTTGAAAATTCGAACTACTTTGCTAAATCCTCTTAAAAAGTTATACTTTTTGATTGCAAATGAAACTGCTCTGTTGAATATTTGTCATTTCGGTTTCAAATATCATATTTTTGCTTTAAAATGCGACCATTCGGTTGGAAATCAGTATTTTTATTGGTAGCCTTCAAGTATTACATTCTTTATTTATAATTCGTTTTTTTTAAATAAAAAATCCAGATTTTCGGTAATTAATTTTTTTTTTTCATAAATGTGATCTCATGATCAATGAATAATAACTCTACACTTGAGAAACTTTGTCACGAGTTTCTTATCTCCTTGCATATTTTTTCTTAAAAATATTCTTGATTGCAATACCTGCAATTCTTCCTCAGGGAAAATGTTGTTTTTGTACTTTGAACTCTAGCTTTTTCCTCAAGATAGACTTGACTCTACAATTTTTAGATTCTTTCCAATCTTCTTCAACTAAAAATTTTAAATTCCAGTTTTTGAAAATGACGTGAATGAAAATGTTAGCATTCTGGGTAAGTAAAATGTGAGAGTCAAAGGTGACTAAACTGATGTACATAAGTATGCAGAGCTCATTCATAAAACATCTAGAACTAAACAGTGAACTGAAACATTTCCTAATCATCATTTGATAATTATAAGAGAATTAGTAAAAATTCTACAACGAAAATGCAGACTCCAAAATTATAATATACCAGAAAAAATGCATTCAATTTTGTCTCAAAATAATGGTGGTATATAATCGGATGTTTTAAATCAAGGTGAAAAAAAAGTATGTGTGTTAAATCAAGAAATTTGGAAATCGGTTGATAATTGATGGAATCGATTTTCAATTCTTGCTAGATAAGTAATTTTCACTGAAACGCCACGTCCGGTTTGAAATCTCAATTTTGATAAGGCTTCGTCACACGTTTCTGAATGATTAATGCAAAACTATTCCTACGTTTTTACAACCTTAATTGGTGGAAAAGACTTACGAAAAAAGCTTCCTGGATTTTAGTTTATCAGTTTACCCCGTATATTTAGATCATTGGTTTGAATTTCAAAATTTTTAATTGGAAAAATCTCCTTACAAATAAGGAATTTTACATGGAACGTTTGATTTATCAGAATTTCTTTGGAATCCAGAACAGGAAATTCACCTTTTTTAGAGTTCCAGTTGTGAATCTATTTGTGTTTAGAATCCACAATTTATAACAATCTGAAATTTTTTATTTGAATTTTAACATTATTTTTAAAATTCAAATTTTGTGAAATTGTATAATTCTTTGTGAAAAACTACATTTTTCGGGAATTCTTATTTGTAATTCTTCATTGAATTGGAAATTTTTTCGAATGAATTGCAGTACTTTGTCACTAAATGTTACAAAAATTCCAGGTTTACAATGTACAGTTATTACCAAATTCTTAGACATTTTTTTAGGAATGTTTACAATTTTTACAATTCTAATTATAAATTAAAGATTTACATCTTCATTCTCATTCGTGAATATATACAATATTTTACAACAAAAAATTCAAGTTGTACATTTTCTGAATTGCAACAATCTTTTACCAAAATTTACGAGTTCAATCGTGAATCTACATTTTTTAATTTTCAATTTTTCAATTTTCAGTTTGACTGTAAATTTACTAATCTGGAATTGTAAGTCAAAATATAAAATCTAATTTCAAACAAGTAGAATGTACAAATTAACAAAAATTCAAAGTCAATTTTTCCCAACAATTTGAAAAAATTGGAATAAAAAAAAACCTTATGTCTCAAAATAATAATAATGAAAGTAAATCAATATTGTGGATAACAAACAGTCTCAAAAATATGAGAAATAAAACTTTCAATCGATCTGAAAGAATTCCGTTCTGGTCTCTAAAGTTAAATTGTCGGAGATAAAAAGACCATCGAAACTTGAAGCCTAAAAGTTGGCTGACCGCATTCTTCTGAGAGAAAAGTGCTTCGTTTAATAGACTAATGGTTTCCTGAAACTTTCTTTACTGACTGTCGAAATTTTTCTACCAAATTTCAATATTGTTTCCTAATTATTTCATACTGCAGTATAATTTACATTTTCAGTTGGGAAAATGAAAGTTGATAATTTACATACGAAAAATCATTTGAAAGAATTTTGAAAAATTGAGAAAATTGTAAAAAAAGTCAGTTACTCACAATTGTTGTCAATATAAAAATATGGACTTTTTAAAAGGTTCCAAGTTGTGAAATTGCAATATTATTACATACAATATGGAAAAATCAGTTCTGCTAAAACAATCCATTTAAGAAGCAGATTTGAATATTTTTTCTTAATAAATTTTTTTTCTTCAAATAATACATAAAAGCAAAATGGGAACTGCTTCATCTGCAAAAAGAGAATTGAATATTAAAAAAAATTATTCTAAGTGAAGCAAACAATGTTACGTGTAATCCTTTTTTCCCTATTTGTTTCTATTACGTCGTACGGAAATATCATTCATCGACTGCTCGTTGAACTATTTTATTGAACACTTTTTGTTAGAAATCTCATCATTTCAGTTAAGAATGAAACAATTTCAAGATAAGAGATCCTTTTTTATCAAAAGGTCAATATTTTTATAGAAAATGTTTCTCTTTGATTCGAAAATTAAACATTTTCTATAAAATTTTATTTTGTCTTGCTTAAAGAATCTTTTTCTGTTCAAAATTCAACTCTTTTGGGTAAAAATCAACCATTTTGGTGGAGTATTTATCAGTTTAGTTGAAAATTCATTTTCTTCATTTTATTTGGCGTGATTTTGGTTTATGAATTTATCTCTTTTGGTAGGAATTAAATTTTTTGGTAGGAATTTCAAATATTTTATTGATAATAATTATTCTGTTTTGGTTGAGAATTCGAACATTTGGTTGAAAATACAACGATTTTAGTAGAGAATTGAACTATTTGATCAAAAAACAACGGCTTTGTATAAAAATAGTCTTTTTGGTTTGAAAATTTAATAATTTGGAAAACATTTTTTCTCTTGTAGACTCGAAATTCTTTCTCGGTTGAAAATTTTAATATTTTGTTTTGAAAACTCGACATTTTTGTTTGAAAATTCATCTCTTTTGGTAGAAATATAATATTCTTTGGTAAAAATCGGAACTATTTAGTTCATAATTAATCTGTTTTGGTTGAGAATTTGTTGAAAATTGAACTCATTGAAAAAATGTATCAATTTTTCTTCCAAAAATTCAACTGTTTGTAAAAAATTTTTTTTCTCAGCTTGAAAATTCAACATTTTGGATTAAATTTTTTCGCTTTTTACTGGCGCGATTTCTTCGGTTGAATATTCAACCCTTTTGTGACGAATTTAACTATTTTGGTAGAAAATTCAACTTTTCGAAAAATTTAACAATTTTGTAGAAACATTGTCTTCTTCGTTTATAAATTTATTTCTTCTGATGGAAATTTGATATTTTTTTGTAAAAATTGCAACTATTTGGTTAATAATTTATCTTTTGTGATTGGGAATTCGAATATTTTGTTGGAAATTCAAATACTTTGGCAGAGAATTCAACTACTTGGTTGAAATTCAATTGTTCTTTTAAAATTTTCCACTGTCTGGAGAAAATTTGTCTTTCTGTTTCAAAATTTCGTCTCTTATGGTAAAAGTTTGATCTTTGATGATAGGAATATCAACTGCTAGGTTGATAATTCAATTGATCTCTTTTGATTGAGAATTAAAATATTTAGTCAATTCTTCCGTTTTGCTTAAAATGCAAACTATTTTTTTTTAAATTTAAATGTTCCTTCATTGAAGATCAATCTCTTTGCTTTAGTTGAAAATTCGTTTTTTGTTTTGGAAGAATATTCTTTCTAAAAGAAGACCAGATCAAAATTAATTGAACTATTTGGTTGGAAATTCGTGTATTTTGTCGAAAATTAATTTTTTAGTGACGAAATGTCATTTTTTTAAATTGGAAATTGACTTTTTTTGTAGCTGATGGTTGAACTATTTGTTGAAAATGTATCTTCATGGTTAAAAATTAAACCGAATGGTTGATTATCAATATGTTGTGCTTTTTTGGTTGAAGGTACAGATATTTGGTTAAACATTATTCATTTTTGGTTGAATGCACATTTTTTAAATTCGAAATTCAATTGTTATCTGTTTAAATATTAACTATTATATTTTCTTTCGAAGAATAATTTTTTTCGGTTGAAAATTCAACTACTTGGTTGAAAACGGAACTACTTTGCGAAAAATTAATTTTTTTTTGGTTCAAGATTCATTCATTGTCTTCGAATAGAAATTTCATTTTTGATAGGAAAATCTAATAATTTGGTAGAAATATATAACAATTTGGTGAATTATTCACCTATTTTGTTGACAATGTAATTTTTTGAATTAAAATTCTGGGTATCTGACTCCAAAATGTCAAATTTGAAACAATTCAAACATTACGCAATTAGAAATTGTTCAATTTCAAATGATAACTATTTAATACTGCCCAATTTTGAAGCATTGGTGTGGAATAATTGAATTTCAAATGTTCTGAAACAAAATGGTACAATTTTTTCTAGTTTTGAATTCAAATTTTGAAAGATTTTATGCAAATTAAATCAAAACCAAGTAAAAGCTGAGTACAATTCTAAAGTGAAATTGTAAATTACACTTGTGAAAGTAAAAATTGGAATTTTATTGCTATGCACAATTGATTGTTTACAAATAAAAGTTTTACGTAACAAAATATTGTGAATTCAGAAAAATTTCAAACATTTTTTCAAAATTTTCTTCAAAATTACAGGTTACCTAACATTCACTAAACTTTCTCCAAACTTGAATATTTTAGAAAATGGAAACTGTTTTAAAGTGAAAGTGTCATGGCTTCGAATTTCGTCATTAGAAGGATGTGTAAATGGACAGGTGTCACGTGAAGAAACACGTGTTCCAGAAACTAATAATCAAATGGCAACAATAATTTGATAAACGTCTTCAAATGTCACTTTGAAAAATTGCTTGAAAAACGAGGGTGAAAGTTCTTTACAATTGCTGAGTAAATAAGCAGAAATAAAGAGTTATTTTCATGCGTGCTGGCATTAAACTTTAACTTTCACCTCAAATCTACTGCAACACTTTTTTACAAAAAAGAATCATAAATTGAAAATACGAAAATTTTATATATAGAACAATAATAACCAGGGGGGTGCTTATATCGACTTTCGAAAATTAAACATAATTGTCAAGCAGTTTTTCGATCAAAAGAATTCAATTCAATTAGTTAATATTTGGACAAAGCAATTTTTTAATTAAAAGGGAAATCTTATTACATTTCAAATATGACATTTCCCGAAAAAGGTTCGGAATAAGAAGATTTATGCAAGATGTATCATAATGATTTACAAAATTTATCTTAATTAAAGGTATGAAAAATATCATCAATAAATCCGCTAAAGATGGTCACTTTTCTGTGCTAAACTGTTGGGTTATATTATCAAGGAATTAAAACCAATTTTCTTAGACACTCAAGTCGAAACTTATTGAATTTTTTACTAATTAAAAAAACTTAAAGAATTTATTCTTATTTTTTTTAAATAATTACTTAATACTTAAAATAATTCATTAATAAAAACTTATTAGACTCATTAGATTATTTGTAAATATTTTACAGTTTCATATAAAATTTTAGGATACAAATTTTGAATTTATATTTTCAGTTTCCTGATCTGAAATCCGGTTTATTGCCACTGATTCGTTTGGTTCAATTATTAACTAATTGAATCCAATTATTCAGGCCCCTCGAGTCAAAACATGTTCACCGGAACCATTCTTAAATTTTATATGCAATATTATGATAACTAGTTAGTTAGTTATAACTAGTTAAATTCAATTTTTTTTTTTAAAGCTTGAAGCCAAAACTACTACAATTAAACTACTTAAAATTTAATATCATTTTATGGGTACAATTTCAAAACACAAGTATTAAAATTAGATTTTCAGTTTCCTGATTTGACATAAGGTTTTTCGTCCTCGAATCGTTTGGTTTTATTAACTAATTGAATACGATTCTTTTGGACCCCGACGCCAAAACTACTCTACCGGAACTGCTTTACAAATTTCCATTTAATGTTATAATACAAATATTGGATTCGGCTTTTCAGTTTACTGATTTGAAATCAGGTTTTTCGTCACTGTCATGTTTGATTCAATTATTAACTGATTTAATTCAATTTTTTTAAGCGTAAAGCCAAAACTACTCCCATGGAACTACCTAAAAATTAATACAATTTTGTGGGTACAATTTCATAAAACAAGTATTGAATTTGGATTTTTAGTTTCTTGATTTGACATCAGGTTTTCCGTCACTGTTTTGTTTTATTCAAGTATTAACTGGTTTATTTCAATTTTTTTTAAAGCTTGAAGCCAAAACTACTACAATTAAACTACCTAAAATTTAATATCATTTTATGGGTACAATTTCAAAACACAAGTATAAAAATTAGATTTTCAGTTTCCTGATTTGACATAAGGTTTTTCGTCCTCGAATCGTTTGGTTTTAATAACCAAATGAATACGATTCTTTTGGACCCCGAAGCCAAAACTACTCTACAGGAACTGCTTTAAAAATTTTTATTTATTTTATAATGCAAATATTAAATTAGGATTTTCGGTATCCTGATTTGACGTCCGGTTTTCGGTCACTCTCTTGTTCGATTCAATCATTCACTGATTTATTACAATTTTTCTTAAAGCTGAAAGCCGAAAATACTCCAATGGAACTACTTAAAATTTAATACCATTTTATGGGCACAATTCCATAAAGGAAGTAATGAATTCGTATTTTCAGTTTCCTGATTTGACATCAGGTTTTCCGTCACTGTTTTCTTTTATTCACTAATTAAATGATTTAATTCAATTTTTTTAAGCTTGAAGCCGAAACTACTCTAATGGAACTACCTAAAATTTAATACCATTATTTTTATGGGTGAAATTCCATAACACAAGTATTAAATTTAGATTTTCAGTTTCCTGATTTGACATCAGGTTTTTCGTCGCTCTCTTGTTCGATTCAATTATTCACTGATTTAATACAATTTCTTTTAAAGCTTAAAGCCGAAACTACTCCAATGGAACTACCTAAAATTTAATACCATTTTATGGGTACGATTTCATTAGAAAAAAGTAATAAATTCGAATTTTTAGTTTCCTGATTTGACATCAGGTTTTTCGTCACTGTTTTGTTTCATTCAATTATTAACTGATCTGATGTAATTTTTTTAAGCTTGAAGCCGAAACTTCTCCAATGGAACTACCTAAAATTTAATACCACTTTATGGATACGATTCCATGAAAAAAAGTATTCAATACGACTTTTTAGTTTCCTGATTTGACATCAGGTTTTCCGTCACAGTTTAGTTTCATTCAATTATTAACTGATTTCATTCAATTTTTTGTTGACCTAAAGCCAAAACTACTCCAATGAAACTACCTAAAATTTAATATCAATTTATGGATACAGTTTCATGAAAAAAAGTATTGAATACGAATTTTTAGTTTCCTGATTTGACATCAGGTTTTCCGTCACAGTTTTCTTTCATTCAATCATCAACTGATTTAATTCAATTTTTTACAGGCTTGAAGCAAAAACTATTCCAATGGAACTACCTAAAATTCAATACTATTTTATGGGTACAATTTCATAACACAAGTATTAAATTGGGATTTTCAGTTTCTTGATTTGACATCAGGTTTTTTTCTGTAACTGGTTTGTTTTTTTCAATTACTCACTGATTTAATTCAATTTTTTTAGGCTAAAAGCCGAAACTACTCCAAGGACCTCATATTTAATACCATTTTATGGGTACAATTCCGTAACACAAGTATTAAATTCGAATTTTCAGTTTCCTGATTTGACATCAGGTTTTTCGTCACTGTTTGGTTTCATTCAATTGTTAACTGATTTGATTCGATTTTTTAAGCTTAAAACCAAAACTACTCCCATGAAACTACCTTGAATTGAATACCATCTTATGGGTACGATTCCATAACACAAGTATTAAATTCGAATTTTCAGTTTCCTGATTTGACATCAGGTTTTTCGTCACTGTTTGGTTTCATTCAA